>VWZF01002009.1:275362-332229 GCA_013396755.1 Sclerurus mexicanus
CATTGCCTCCTTGGGGCCGGGTAGAGCCAGCCCCAGGGAAGCGGGCATTGCCTCCTCAGGGCCGCGCAGAACCTCCTAGAGGCCTGGCATTGCCTCCCCGGGCATTGCCTCCTTGGGGCCGGGTAGAGCCAACCCCAGAGAACCGGGCATGGCCTCCCCAGGGAACCAGGCATCGCCTTCCCAGGGCACCGGGCATCGCCTCCTTGGGGAACCAGGCATCGCCTCCCCATCCGTTCCTTTGCCCCCCGGCCGCGCAGAGGGAGCGGTGGCTGTGCCCGGTGCCATCCCTGACCGTGGTCTCTCCATCCAGCTCTGCAGGACACCTTGGACAAGAGGCTCTTCGGGCAGCACCTGGTGAGCAGGGTGGTCGTCAAGGCCGTGAGGGGCTTCTTGAACAACACCAACGCCAAGAAGCCCCTGGCGCTCTCCTTGCACGGGTGGACGGGGACGGGCAAGAACTTTGTCAGTAAGATCGTCGCCGAGAGCATTTATAAAAAGGGGCTGCAGAGTAAATACGTCCACCAGTTCGTGGCAACTTTGCACTTTCCTCATGCTCACAGCATCAATCTGTACAAGGTAAGAGTGTGCTCTGCTGCACCAGGTTACAGATGTCATGGCATGATCACTACTACTGACCTGGATGTTATTTTATGGAGCAAAACATATCCCATTCCACTTCTGGAATCTTCTCTACAGACCTGTGTAAATCCTAACATCCACCAGGACTGGTTTTCCCATGAATGTAAAGCTTCTCACATGTATTTTGAGCCTCTCTTTAGGGAAGAGGTTTAAGGTTTAGTTTTCATTCTGCACTTTGCTTGGCAATGTGACTGAGTTGAGGATAAATATGATTTCATGGTTAGGTGGTATATTTGTGGGCACTGCAGAAAAAACCCGAAGTAGTTCATGACTCTGGGGAACAACTCGGTGACCTCCATGTGTGTCAGTCACCATGGCAAGCTGAAGTTTGATCTCTGAGGCATCGTTGTACTTTTCTGTCAGTTTTACTGCACACTGAGCAGGTTATTTAGTGGGGCTTTTGATCCATTTCCCAGCTGTAAAGCAAAATCACAAGGTATTCTGTTGTGAGAAAGGTGCAGATGTAAAGGTATTTGTAATTGTCAGTTTGAAAAGTGTCAGTGCAGTTCTGTGGGCAGGGGGATATCATGGAGCAGTGGCTCAAATGCATATTTTCTGCTTTTTTTTGTTCTAACTATATTAACAGCAGAGTTTGAATGAGTACCACTGTCCTACAGTACTGCATGTTTATATTCAGTTTGTTTATGTTAAAAATGGGAACATCATGGTCTACAAACCTGATTTCTAAATGGAGGAAGTAGATATTTCCTCTTTTACAGCTTACTTTTCTTCTTCTTGTAGCTGAGCTGTTTTAAAATGAATGCTTTTGTTTTGAGGTGGATACTCTTGGGAAACTTGCTGCCCAAGGCAGTAGGAGGAACTACTGCTACTTATCCCAAATACACCTGCAATTCAGGGATTGAGTAAACAGTGAATATAAAAGAGTGATGAATCATTGAAAACGGTCAGAACAGTTATTTCTCATCTGCCAGCAGAGCAACCCTTTTTTTTACCCCCAGTTAATTCATTATGAATCTTGAATGCAACACTTGAGCGAGACATGCAATGCTTAACTAAGAGAATCGTTCAGTACAATAAAGCATTAGCCCTTCTGAACAATATTGTGTTTCAAGGACTTGTAATTGTCTTCATTTAACTTCTGATTGACTAAAACACGGGGGTGAGGACTGAATTTTGTTTTTACTTCTGCCAGTGACTGCTCACTGCTGCTGTCCAGGTAGCACATTTAACCTTGTTCATAGCTGTGATATTAAGGACGTTTAGACCAAAAGTAATCACTTTGCTTGTCAGGGCCTTGTTATGTGTGGCTGTTCCTTGGTGGGACCCATCCTTTGTCCTGCTGTGCACTTTAATTTTTGCTTTTTATAGGAACATCTTTTGCACAAGCAGATTTCCTGCTTGTCCCTTCCTGTATCTTGGTGTCTTAAAATTTTTCAGAACTAGCATGAGATTTTGTTAAAGTTTCATTTACAACTTCTAAGTTCAAGAAGCCAGAGCTATTGAAATGACGCCATTGAAATAACTCTTGCAGAGCAAAGTTCCATAAGCATAAGTGCTCTTTTCTGTCTTGTCAACATAAATTCTTTCAGCATCTTTCATTTTTGTGGCGCTCAGGACCAGCTGCAGTCGTGGATTCGGGGAAATGTGAGCATTTGTCCCAGATCACTCTTCATCTTTGATGAAATGGATAAAATGCATGCAGGGCTCATTGACTCAATCAAGCCCTTCCTGGACTACTATGAGCTGCTGGATGGGGTGTCTTATCGACAAGCCATCTTCATCTTCCTCAGGTAAGAAGTGCTTTCTCAGGGTTGCAGTTCTCTCATTGCCTTTCAAAACTACCCCCAGCTACAATCTTTGTTTTCTGTTTGCTTAGCAACGCAGGAGCTGAGAAGATAACAGAGGTGGCACTCGATTTCTGGAGGAACGGGAGGACAAGGGAAGATATACAGCTTACAGATATCCAAAATGCACTGTCTGTGTCTGTCTTCAATAACAAAAATAGTGAGTAGAAATGGGATTGCTTTTGAGGGGGTAAAAGTTACACAAAAGGGATGGACTGTACCTAGCTGCACTTTTACAGTTGTGGTTTCTCTTTGACGTGGCCTCCTGTTTTTGGCTTCTGAGGAGCCACGGTGCAGTTTTGGGGCCTGCAGTGAGATGAAGTGATGGTTAAGGAGCACCTCAAACAGTCAAAATTCATTCATTCAGCCTCAAAGGTGCACTTTTATGTGTCTGCCCAAAACTTATGCACAAAGTACCATGAGAAGGGTTTGTATTGACTTGTGCATTGTAGCGCCCTTAAAACCCAGGTGAATTCTTACAGGTGTGCAGCAGAGGGCTGCGATATTGCCTCTTGCTCCCTTGTAGTGTTTAGTTAGAGGAACAGTAACAAACCTCTTCTCTTTCCCTTTGCAGGTGGATTTTGGCACAGCACGCTGATTGATAAAAATCTCATTGACTACTTTATCCCTTTCCTGCCCCTGGAATACAAACATGTGAAAATGTGTGTCAGGGTTGAGATTGAATCGCGGGGCTATACTGTGGATGAAGACATTTTAACCAGAATAGCTGATGAGATGACCTACTTTCCCAGAGAGGAGAGAATTTATTCAGATAAAGGATGTAAAACTGTGGATGCAAAGCTGGATTATTACTATGACTTCTAATGCTTTATTGCTACAACCTGCAAAGAAGCAAATTTAATTTAATCACCAAGTGGGGAACCCAAGACATTTCATTTTTAAGTACTTTTTAAAGGAAGGAACCCTATTTTTTTTTTAACTGGTGTGTAAGCAGCAGTGCCTCTGCATTTTTATTGTCACCAGTCATGACTCCTGGGTACTTCAGCCTGGTGCTGTCAAGGTAAGAAGGAACTGCACTGGGAATTCCTGAGCCCGTGTCTGAGGAGGCTGAAGACTCCCTGGATCACGCGTCCGTCACCGGAACCGTGTGGCACACTGTTGACAGGTATGGAAGGACTGAGGCTGTGACCTAATTTTAATTGGATTTTGCTGTGATGTGGGTGATCTCTAGACAATGTTGAGAATTTTAATCAAAGTTCCTATGTCTGTGAAAACTTCATTGGTCCTGTGTGGGGATATGCATTGAAAATAGAGTATGTGTCTTTTCTCCTTCAACAGCTTGGGTCCAGTAAAGATAAAGGGGGGATTGTGGAATTGTAAAAGCTAGGCTCTTCTATCCAACATCGTGTAGTGCCATTGTCTTTCTCAAAGCAGTGGTATAATTTGGCCTTCTGTGTGTCAAACCAAGAATATGAAACTCTTTGTTGTGAATAGCATTCAGAGAGCAGACTTAATATTACAAGGAAGCGAGTTAAAATCCTTGACTGCCACGTCAGTGTAATTAGTTGCTATTTTTGGTTAGTTTTTATGTGTAAAGTTGCCCACAGCATGCTTTCCCAAGGAGTGCTCCCTGGACTGGTGAATCATGGGAAGGGTGTAATATAGTGGGAAACACATACAGATTAAGTTTTACGCCATGGAAATAGAAAAGATGTTTCTCTTCTTCACCTACATGACAAATTCAGGGGTCAGCTTGCAGGGTTTTCCCTTTTCTATCTTCTCACAGTACTATGTGCCTTTTGAGGCAGGGATGGACACAGATCTAAAGGCATTTGAAAAAAAAATATGTCAACCAGTTACTGCGAGGGGTGTGAGACTTGTTTCTGAATGTGAGCACTGCAGAGGCTTTTTTCACTTCCAGTTGCTGTTCAAAATAAACTTTTCTCATCAGAAATTTAGTTCTTAGCCTACCTTCTGGTGTTCTTTGCGTTCAGTGATTTGATGTTAATTTTGCACAAACTCACTCCGTGCTGAGGAACAGCACACTACATACCTGGCTGTTCAAGCTGTGTTTGGGCACAGGTATTTTCCTTTTTGAGTTCAAAGGGCACAGATGGGAGATGTGACTCTGTTACCTGGTGAAAGAGAAACTAAATGAAGCTCGAGTGGAGACTGCACTTCTGGACTGTTGGTACTAATTACACTCACATGGTTTTTGTAGAGGCAAGCTTCCTAGATGTGTGTGTGCTCACTAGTATCATAGGGATGAACTTGGAGACTGGTTAAAACCTGGCTGATCTCTTCCCATTGTGGTACCACTGCCTGAACACCTGCAGGCTCTGACTGAAGCCACCCAGGTTTTCAGTGGCAGCATCTGGAAGTTATTCTCTGCAAGGTTAAAAAAAATGGGCCAGTAAGTCTCCAGCTATTCAGTTCTGCTCTGAAGTGTTAGAGTATTTAAATTATTGGTCCTAGTATTTGCCAGCAAACAAGTGCTTTGAACTCAAGTATTTGTTTCTTTGACTTCCTGATTATAACAACAAACAATAGAAAAAAGCAGATTTAATAATGATATACTACTGTCTCATACCTTCTCAAGAGAAACAGTACAACCAAGCAGTACTGTGACTCCTCCAGCATTAAGTACCCTGCTTTGTTTGCCATTGCAACATCAGTGTGGGCACTTGACATAGATTGGAAGCCAGTATTTTGTTATATCACAGCCCTAAATGGTTCAGGGAAGATGGAAGCCTCCTCTGAAGGGTGTAGGAATGATGTTCAAAGGGTGGAGACTGGCTCTGCTTGATCTCTCTTCTGTTACGCAAACCTGGCCAGGAGCATCTCCTTATGGGGAAAAGAAACAGGTGTGCCTGAAATCACTCCCAGATTTGATCCTTCGGATCCTCTCGTAATTCCTCCCCTGTGGACTGTATCGTTCCAGAGCCAAGGTCCTCACTCTTGCTGTGACTGGGTAACTTTGGCTGTTATTCTGTTTAATAGGCCACTTGAAACTGGATCAGGCAACTTCAAGAAAACTTCAAACAGGGGAAAGGTCTGATGCCCAGAGAGAGAGTCTGTTGGCCAGGTGAGAGGAGCTCAGCAGTCACCGAGACCGAGTTCTGTTCTTACCAGAGTCCAGTACAAACAGCAGCTGTTTTAATTCAACCTTCTGCAGGGAACCTTCAGAGATCTCATGCTGTGCTCCTGAAATTAGAGGCCGTGGTTAAAATAAATGACACAGTGGGTTCTGCTGTCCTGCCAGACAGGCAGCCTGGCCCTAGAGCCTGGTGTGGGGACAGACAGCGGGGCCGTCGCGTGTGCAGCACGGGGCAAAGTCCTGCTGAACAGCACAGCTTACGCTTCCCATGCAGCCTCTGGAACACTTCCTTGTGCATCCTTGGAGCACAACACGTGGTGCACAACAGCATGGACCACTGACCCTTCAGTGAGGTGCCAGGGCCTGCCAACAGCTCTACCTCACTAGAATTAAGATGTTACTTACGCTCTGGCTTCTTTTCAGTGCTAGAGAGGCTGCAGAGACAGGATGGAAGCCTGTAGTCCCATCATGCCTTTGGCAGCTCAAGGAGGGGAAGAACCACGTTGAATGACAGCTTTGCAGACACAGCCAGAGAGGAGGAATACTTAAACAAGCTACCTGTTTAAGGTGTGTTTGTCCTGCAGGGCCTGGCTGTGTGGTAGGAAAGATCTCTTAATCACCATGAAGCAGAGCAGGCAGAAACTTTTTAGGCTTTTTCATAGGTGTTTGTTTCTACTGAGCTGTATTTAACAGCTGACTTCCTTACTGTGCAGTTGGATGAGTCAACATGTTTCAGTATCAATAGGCTATTTAATCTGCTTATCCACTGTCATAAACACCTTTTTAAGAATAGAGGAAGCCTAACAGATATGTGCAGTGCATCTGGCTGCAAACTGCATAAATTAGTAATTTCCTATAGCTGAAAATGATTAAACCAAGAGAAAAAAGTAACAAGATTTATTCCAACTGCGGTACAGTAGTAAACAGTTAGTGTTTTGAAATGGCACAAGTATTTTGTTTATAGAGTAAGTGAAACTGGATGCAGCATATAGAACTACCAGTAAGTGAACAGGCAAAACATCACCCTGGAAAGTGACAGTCCAACGTCCCAAGGTTAATGGCTAGCTAGTTTGGCTCTGGAGATTGCATCAGTGTGAACAGTTTGCCAGCACTGACAAACTCCAAATGGGGTTGTAAAAGGCAATTGACACTTCTAATTTAAAGCTTAAGATAAATGCAAAGCTCTCAGTTGTGATTTGAATTAACATAATTGTAATGAGACCTGTAATTTTGCATCACCTCCTAAAGGAAGTTTAAGTGAGGGAGTAGATGCTGCAGCACAAAAATAAGCCAATCCCTCGTACCAATTTAAAAACCACAGTACAATCAACCAAGTGAAAGGCACTTCTCTCTTGCACTACACTATTTGATGCATAGGTGATGGGTGGTGAAAGAGTTAAAGCTTGCAACAGAGTTTTAAACCCCAGCCTCCCCAGTGGGTGAAGGTTAAATCGATCTTTCCCAGCTTCCTAACTCATCACTCACCCTTTCACACAGGCATTCTTTTGTGTCAAAAGCTACTCTAAAACATACTTAACAAGTGAGGTAGGGGATTGTTGCTGTTGCCCACGCTTCAGCATAAAAATACACTATGAAAAATAACTTCTTCCATCAAAATGTCTTCCAAGCAAGGTGAGAGTGGCATTATCCACACCTTAACCATTGAGTGCAGCAGGGATCGACTGCTAAAGGTGTTACAGACTTCAAAGCCAGAAGCCCACAAGCAGATTAACAAGATGTAATGGTTTAAATCTTCATGAGAGATTTTCCTGATTAAGAACAGGAGACTTGTTGTAATAGATCCCTTAGATGGCTTTCCCGGCTAAGGAAGACCTGGAGTCACAAATTCACTTAGACCTCTTCAAGAATATAAAGTTTCTATAACAATTCATTTTTCCCAGAAAAAAACAGGGGGTAAGTAGTTACTCCCCCTCCTCACACCCTCTATTATTTAATAACAGATTTGCTGGAGCTCATAATGACTTCCCATATTTCTGTAGCACAGTATTTGGGATGATGCCACAGCTCAGTCATTAACTGTATTCATGCCCTTCTGTCCCTGAAAGCCACAACAGCATCAGAGTACTGGAAGGACAGGAAGACTTCCATAATACCATGTTCTTACTAAAATGCATCAAATTCATGATCATAGTCCCAGAACACACCGCACATCCCTCCATTTCACTGTGAACATGGACAGGATCATGTACATGGAAGGGAATATGACTGCCAGGAAGAATTCCTCTGTTCTCCTTTACTCTTGTCTAGTTTTTGTGGAAAGAGGATATAATACTAATAATCCTCACACTTTGAAGAATAAAGCAGGAGAGGCTGTAGCCAGCACAGTGTGCGTGTGTGTCTGTAGATGAAAACTAAAGGGGCAACATTTGAATTGTTCAGAGATGAACAGTGGTTCAAGGCCAGGTTGGAGAGGGCTTTGAGTGACCTAATCTAGTGGAAGGTGTCCCTGCCCACGGCAGAGGATAGAACTAGATGATCTCTAAGGACTCTTTCAACCCAAACCACTCTATGATTCTGTGTTAAGTTAAAAAACCCCAAAACCTAAACCAAAAACACACAAAAAAAGCTACAAAAGCCCACAGAGCTCACTCTGGTATTTTCACTATACTCCCTGCAACAGTAAAAAAAGCGTTAAGTGCAAATACACAGATTTCCAAAAGCTCTGAAACTGCTTTGGAAACTTGAAGGGGGAATCAACCCCTTGCTCTCATATCTCTCTCATCACGAGGTCTTCATGAATATCCAGCTTGGCCTGTACAGTCTTGCAGCCTTTATCAGAGTAGATTTTCTGCTCCTTGGGGAAGTACGTCATCTCATCAGCCACTGCTTGAACAACCTCCTCATCCACGACGTAGCCGCGGGCTGCCATTTCAGCCCTGACACACATCTTCACGTGCCTGTGCTCCAGGGGCAGGAAGGGCACAAAGTAGTCAATGAGGTTCCTGTCGATGATGCTGCTGTGCCACAGTCCACCTGGAAGAGTTGAGGGGGGAAAAATAATCATAGGAAGGAGTTTCTCTAAACTTGATCCTGCACAGAACAGGACCTGCAGGCCAGGCTGAATTCACAAAGTGCTTTTGTCTCAGCCACTGAGGAATGAATTTCCCATTTTTCTGGGCAAAGTGACTTACTGTTCTTGTTGTTGAAGACTCCTACAGACAGCATGGGCTCCAGGTCTTTCAGCTGAATATCTTCCCTGCGCTTTCCACTTGTCCAGAATTCAAGAGCTGCTTTATTAATTAAGTCACCACCTGCATTGCTGGTCATAAAAATGTACCGTGCTGAAATACAGACACAACTGAACCAGAATTTCTTTTTGCAGCCAGTTACATGTACTGGTAATCTTGATATCAAACAAATCACCACAACAAAATCCTGTACTCCAAACTTTAAGGGAAGTCTCCAGTTCTTTAAACAGCCATCAGTGTGTGGTGGGTTGCCAGCAGCCAAGCACCTACATGGCCACTTGCTTACTCCCTCCTGCCTTAGCAGGATGAAAGGAGAAAATAGGAAAAAGAGAAGACTTCTGGGATTGGAAGAGGAATAAAAACCCCAAGGAAGGCTAAGGAAATCACTCACCACTCCCACACTCAGACTAACACTACTCAGGTGACTCCTGAAGAAGCATCACCTTGAAAGCTGAAACTCCCCCCTTTTTCACTGCTGAGCATGACATGACATGGTATTGAATATTCCCCTGGGTAGTTTGGGTCTTCTGTCCCAGCTGTGTCCCCTCCCATCCTCCTGCCCACCCCAGCCTACTCTGGGAAAAGCCTTGAGGCTTTGCAACCACCAACCAGAAACAACCAAAACACTGATGTGGTTATCAACACTGTTTTAGCCACAAATCCAAAACACGGCACTAAGCCAGCTGCTCTGAAGACACAATTTCATGCCATCTATGCCCAGTACACAGTGCACCCATCCCAGAGAACTTCCCCAAAATGTGAACTCTCATATGACCTATGCTCTGGGCCAGGCTCATGAGATCCTGCACAGCACGAGACCTGCTCCTCTACAGCCATAGGCCAAGCATGAGCTCAGAGTGCTGCCCCTTGTCTTTGCACGGGGGGTCTTCACTGCAGAGTGGCTCCTTTGCTGTTCTTTGAATGAGGTCCCTTAGGAACATCGTTATCATCATAAACACTTATCTCAGTATCTCAAAATGACAGAAATAGCTGCTGCAGACCTGAGGAAGATGAAGATGGCTTTCCTGTAGGACACCCCATCCACCTCCTCGTAATAGTCCAGGAATGGCTTGATGGCATCGATGACACCTGGATGCATTTTGTCCATCTCGTCAAAAATGAAGACAGAGGAGGGGCAGGCACTGACATTGCCCCGAATCCAGTTCTGCAGCTGTTCCTGGAGCAAGAGGTGGAAAACCACTGAAAAGCAATGTACTGTAAGATTCTTATATGTGACAGGCTCTGGGGACACCCTGTCAAATGTCAGTATCCCACACTCACTGGCTGTACTTTTTCCTGAAGAAATGACCATAATCTCTGTGACTGCTCCCTCTGAAATATGACACTGAATTTAAATGTGAGCAGAGAAAAAAAAAAAGACTTCCTAATTTCTTCTGCTTTGTGTATGGGTAAGACAGGAAAACTAGGTTGAGATGGGAAGTATTAGAGAAACTTTTTGTTAGTTTAAAAAAATCAATTTCATCCTTCATACAGAAGCCATATCTATCAGTACACCAGTTCTGGGTTCCTTCACACATTAAAACACAAAGATCAGGATGAAAGCCTCTCACGCAGGCTGCACTTTCTCACTGCACAGTGTGTGGTGGGTTGCCCCAGCCAGCAGCCAAGCACTCCAACGAGATGGCGGGGAGAGGACATAGAATAAAGTGACAAAATCACTTCATTCAAAAGACAATTTGATAGGTGATGGAAAGAGGAAAAAGCAAAGGGAATCACTCACCCTCCAGACACATGCAAACCAATACCCAGCCAGAGCCAGAGCAACAACCACCCTGGAAGCCAAAGCTCCCTGCTTTTTCCTAATTCTACCACCCCAGTTTTATGGCCAAGCATGACAAGACATAGTATGGAATATCCCTTTGGCCAGCTGGGATCGGCTGTCCAGGCTGTGCCCCCTCCCAGCCTCTTCCCCCCCCCACCCTGCTCGATATGAGTGGCACACACACCCCAGCAAGCTCTGAGGCTGTGCGAGCACTGTCACGTACAGCCAAAGCACTGCTGTGCTGTCAACGCTGTTTTAGCCACAAACGCAAACCGTGGCCCTGCAGGGGCTGTGGAGAAGGTTCCTTCCATCCCAGCAAGGATGAACAGCTGGGATGTCAGGACTCCCCTAGCTGGGATGTCAGGACTCCCCTAGCTGGGATGTCAGGACTCTCCTAGCAGCGAGCACAGGAATCAGCAGATGGCACCAGCGAGAGGACAGCGCTGGGAAATTCTCTCACATCGGATTTCTCGGCTTTTTGGTGCCTTTTCCTCTTTGTGCACGGGCTTCCTCCTTCGGCCCTCCCAAGTGCAGCTTTGGAACACCCACCTGCAGGGAGGGGGAGCCGCGCCGGACAGCCCCCTTCACCAGGGGGGCTTAGGGACCCCTCCTCACCTTGTAGAGCTTCACCTGGTCGTGGTGGGGGAAGTGCAGGGTGGCCAAGAAGAGGTGGACGAACCTGCTGCGCAGGCCGGCGGGGTGGACGTTCTCCGCCAGGATCTGGCTGAGGAAGTTCTTGCCGGTGCCGGCCCAGCCGTGCAGCGACAGCATCAGCGGCTTCTTGGGGCTGGGGTTGTTGCTGAAGCCCAGCACCGCCTTCAGCACCACGTCCTTGGCCAGGTGCTGCCCGAAGAGCCTGCTGTCCAGCTGCGCCTTCAGCGCTGCGGGGAGAGGAGGGCCCGGCTCAGCGCCGCGGGGACAGCGCCCGGCCGGGCCCCGAGGGGGCACCCCCGCCGCCCCGTACCGCTGGCGTTGAGGCGCCGCCCGTCGCGGGGGCAGCACTCCACGTAGCTGCAGTAGAAGCGGGGGTGGGAGAGGTATCCGGTGAGCGCGGAGGCCACGCCGAGCGCCAGCCCCACGCTGANGCGCCAGCCCCACGCTGAGCGGCTCCAGCGCCGCCAGCCCCGGCAGCAGCAGCAGCGCCCAGGCCCGCCGCGCCATGCCGGCCCTGCCCCCGCCGCGCATGCGCCCCGCCGCCATCTTGGGGGCGGGGCTGCCCTGAGGGGGCCCAGAGGGGGCCGGGATTGCCGGTCCGGAGTCGGGAGGGCCCAAACCCCCTAATCCTTGAATCCCCGCATTCCAGAATCCCTGAATCCCAGGATCCCTTACAGTGGAAGGTGTCCCTGCCCATGCCAGAGGGTGGAATCCCAAATCCCCAGAATTCCAGAATCCCAAATTCCCAGAATTCCTGAATCCCAAATCCCTGNGGTGTCCCTGCCCATGCCAGAGGGTGGAATCCCAAATCCCCAGATCCCCAGAATTCCCGAATCCCAGAATCCCAAATCCCCAGAATCCCAAATTCCCAAATCCCCAGAATTCCCGAATCCCAGAATCCCAAATTCCCAAATCCTCGAATTCCAGAATCCCAAATCCCCAGAATTCCCGAATCCCATAATCCCGAATCCCAGAATCCCAAATCCCCAGCATCCCCAGAATCCCAAATCCCTGAATCCCTTCCAGTGTCCCTGCTCATGCCAGAGGGCGAAGGTAAGATGGTCTTTAAGGACGCTTTCAAATCCCAGAATGAGCCAGGCTGGAAGGGACCGCAGCGGGTCATCTCGTAAAACGTGGAACGTGTAAAGGTTTCCTTTAGCAATCATATTCTTTGCTGTTTGATCTTTGTAGACTTTCAAGCCTAACGCTGTCCAATAGAAGATGGAATGCCAATTCGTAAGAGCAGGGTCATCCCAGAGCACGTGGCACAGGATTGCACCCGGGTGGGTCTGGAACATCTCAGGTAGGAGAGACCCCACACCATGCCCGTCCCTGGGTGCGGTCACTGCACAGGGAGGAAATCCTGTTCACGTGGAGCTTCCTGGGCATCAGGTCGTGCCCGTTGCCTCTCGCTGGCACCACAGGGTTTGGCTCCACCTCTTGGCACCCTCGTTTGGATATTTTAGGTATTGAAGAGGTCCATCAGTGGAATTCACTGCCCTGCTGGTGGCACCAGTGGGCTGGTTCTCTACAAACAGGCACAGAAGGATGGGGAGGGTGATGGAGAAGCGGACTCAAAGGTTTTTTCGGACCTAAATGATTCTGTTTGTCCAGTTTGGGTGGGCTGTCCTGGCTTCCTGTGCCCCTCCAGCCCTCCCATGGCAGGGCAGCACGAGAAGCTGTGAAGTCCTTTCCCTTGGTATAAACACCACCTAGCAACAGCTAAAACCCTCACTGTGTTGTCAACATAATTCCCATACTAAACCCAAAACACAACACCGTACCAGCTGCTAGGGAGAAGGATAACTCCATCCCAGACAAAACCAGCACTGCCCTCTTCTGCCAACATGAACCAAGGCACCGGTACTGCTGTGACAAGCAGGGCACACGGCCACTCGTGGGATGAGAAATATTGGGTTAGTACAGCCCTTGCCCTCTGGAGACACTGGGGGTGGCAATTCCTGCCCCTCCACAGCCCACTCAAAGGAAGATCTCCCCACGCTGGGAAGGAACCACTTGGCTCAAGATGGCCTTGGCACCGCCTTACCTGTGAAGTTCAGAGTGTCATTCCTCTTGCAGCACTCCTGGAAATGGCATTTGAGCCAGGAATCAGAGGAGAGGAGATGCCAAGCCACAGCAGCGCTCCCCACCACGACTGAAACGCTGAAAGGGTCAAAAGCCGGCGTCGGGGTGGGCACGAAAATAAGCATTAGAGCAGCGCTCAGGAGCTTCATGGTGGGAACTGAGCGCCAGGCTGGCTCAGCAGGAAAAGAAAGCAAAACAGAAACTTGCAGAAAAAACTTCCTGGAGCGTGGAGCCCGGGGCTGTTCAGGGGGATGGGAGCCAAGTCTCCTGCGAGCTGGAGGTGTTAATGACTTCACACACTTATCACAGCGCTCCCGGAGAACCCAAAGTGTCGCGCACAGAGCATTGCATGGGCAGAGTTTCATCAGAACAATCCCAGCACTCAGGGAAGCAGCACTGGAATCCTCCCTGCATCGTAACCAAGGTGCTAATTGGGCTGGTGATTAGCGGAGAACATTGAGGTGCTTGTTTTGGGCTTGATTGCCCAAGTGGGTGTGCACCTAGCATCACACAGCCCAAGGATTTGCAAAGGAGAAGGACAGATCCCGAAAATGCTTTCATTTTCTCAATGAAAAAAATGTGTAAAATCTCATTGAAAAAAAAAACACTGAGCAGCCTTATGTAGTATTCAAAAGACACGCTCAGGATCTGACGTCTTTCTTGGAGCCAGTGCCTTATGCTGCCCACTGCCGAGCTCCTGGAAAACCCCGTTATTCCCTGTTTGGAGAGAATCCACGCTGGCAGCTGCTATCCAGCCTTGAGGTGGGCACGGCTTACACTCTTGGCTTCTTATTCCACAGGTTGCTTGCCCAGGTGTCCTCCAAGCTGACACCTGAGGAGCTGGGCTTCCTGGGCTTTCCAGCTGCCATCTCCCCCTTAGGATACCCCGAGGAAGGAATCGGCAGCGGGATATACAGCATTCCGTGTTGCCTGGGCTCTGTCCGAGCTCTCTTGGGGAAAGCTCAAATAATTTGAGTTAAAAGGATAAAAAATGAAATTATAATTTTACAAAGGTGATTTAATAGCGCTGAAAAATGCTGCGGATTTTCCAGTCACCTGTTTCCTCGGATGCCTCCTGCATCTGTCCGTGCTGAACACTAGATGGGGCGTCAGACACGGCGTTTGGACCAGCATTTACCGGGAAGAAAAGTTTTTGCAGCGAACTGAGTCACGTTTGAGAAAAACAGGCGAGAGGAGTTGTGGGCTCACATCTGCAGAGCTGACCACTTGTGTTGTGAAAAGTGATTTCTTGGGATACACAGCAACCCGGCCACCTGGCTGATGAGGGTTCGCGGAGAGCAGGAGCATCCTGGCAATTTCATCAGGGGACTGAGCACAGCCAGAGGAAGATGGAGAGTTTGGATAAAGAAATTAGACTGTTTAGCTGGGGTCTGTCCCTCCGAATTAAAGGTGCAAGCAGGGTGCCTTGCTCACCTCACATCCTTCAGCAGGTGTTTTACCTTTCCCCTGTAGAATCAGAGCATGGTCCCACAAACACAGACATAGAATGTCACCCCTGAATCTCTCTGGGACAAAGGATAGTGCCAAGTTGTGTCTTTCAAAGGAGTTTCACGGTTTATGGTCCCCCCTTTCAAAACCTGGATGGCACAGAGTCTTCTCTGCCTGATGTGGGAAGGGGGCAAGGAAACATCCCTAGCAAATTTTTCATTGTGCTGTTGTGTCTTTTCACAAGGTCTCTCCAGCCTGGAAGAGACTGCATCTCCTAAAACATGGATGGGAAATGCAAAGTGCTATGATAGAAACAGCACACAGAATGAGAATTACCTCATCTGTGCAAAAAGGAATAGCATGGGACAGATCTATAGATCTCCTTTCCATGTGGGAGGGAGGTGGCATATATTTCCTATACAACAATAGGACGTATGCTGCATAACAGGTACCAGATGGGTGTTTAAATAATCTTCAGCTGCAACATGTCATGCTGTTATCTCATTATCCATTACAAGTTAAATGGGTTCAAGCTGGGCCTGGACATGGATGAGATGTCTAATAGTGGTGGTGGGGCTGACATTGATGGCAATTTCCTTGAACAGCAGTCTGGAAGCTCCAAGTGGAGCACAGACCCTGCAACATGCAGTCCACAGTGCAATGTCTTGTTGCCTGTTGTGTTGTGCTGATGAACACCTTGTTCTTTAGTCTCAACGCCCTCCTGTGCCCTGGACACAGAATTGGCATCCTGTTGTGTAGTCACATTGCCCTCCTGACCAGCACAGGGGGTGGGGGTGGCCAAACAGCAGTGGATCATCTCGAATCAACTACCACAAACTGGAGGTACTGAAAATTTGTAGCAGAGAAGAACTTTGGAAAGGTGTTCAGTGTGAAATAGGCTTGGGGTGTCTGTGACTTAGGGGGTTGATCAGCAGTGGAAGCGGTGTGGTGGGAAAGTGAGGGTGTGGGAGAGGAAAGGACATGGTAGGGGGATTAATTAGAGGGAAGGGGAAGGTGGGGATTTGGGTAGCAGGAGAATATGGTGTGTTTGCAGTGAGTGCTAAAGCTGTTGTGCAGGGGAGACAGTGGAGGTGACGTGTCTGTGTGGCAAAGGGAGAGATAAGGAATGCAGAGATTGACTAGTTAAGGATGAGATGAGAGGAAAGTCCTAGGGGTGAGTTTTACCTGGCCTTTCCCTGCTTTGGGTGTGTTGAAATTTTCTGTTACCCACCTGCAGGTTGATTGGCTTAAATCAGCATTCTCAGGACTTTGGGCAGCAGAGAGCCTGGAGGATTTGGGATGTGGCTGGTTAGCATGGCTTTCCAGTCGAGCGGCAGCAGACATCCCAGTTGGCTGGTGAGCCAAGGAACATGTCTCCAGCCAGGGGACAGGGTGCTAGGACTCAAGGTTGCACTCCTACCTGAGTTCATGGAGTGCAAGAGGTTTTCAGGTAAGAATTGTAGGGTAAATGAATCAATGCTTTTCCCAGAAAAAGTCTGTGTTTTTGTTGGAGAATGTATAAGGTCCTCACTATTTCCAAGTGCTTTATGAAAGAATTTTGGAAATGTGACTGCTGTTTTTTGCTGGGTTGTCAAAAGGTTCTCGCTGAAGGTTTCTAACTGGAGAAGAGGAGCTGGGAGACTCATTTTTCCCTACTTTCAGTTTAGTTCCGACATGGTCTCTCCCTGTCTTCTGACTCTGGCTAGACACTCTCTAATGATTGAAGTTCTTCTGAGTGGACTTTGGGTTATTTTTACCCGTCTCCCCCCACCCGCCGTGTATGTGTGGTTTTGCCTTGTTTTCTTTCCCTGCTCTAATTTCAGCATCATCTTCCAAGTGCTCCTTTCCCCAAACACAGAGATGAGGCAGTGACAGGAAAGGGCTGCCACGCTGACGTATATTGGAATCTTTTAAGAGTGGGATTGTGGTGGGCTTTATCCAAATACAGGGCCTGGCTAAGGTCTGAGGACTACACTAATGCTGTGGAAAGGCTCTGACTCATGGAATGTGTTCATTGACCTTTCTATTTATTGACAGTAGCAATAACACAAAACACCAAAATCTACATTAATGCTGAGCAGATGTTGTCTAATCCTTAAAACACCGAGGGAGTCAAGAGCCTGTCATCCTTCCCTTGCAGGTAGGAAAATTGAGGTTTGCAGATGATGAAAGTTCTTCTTGACATGGTAGTTCAGAGCAAAGGTTTTAAAATTTCTGTTGTGTCAGTGAAATCTTTACCCAAGAGCCTGAGCTGTGATTTGCCTTGGGCAGGCTTAACAAGCCTTGTCTGGGGTACAAAAATCACAGAATCCCTTTGGTCAATGTGTGCTGCTGTGTGAAGGATAGTCCCACATGGAAAGGCATGGATGATCTCGGGATTTGGGTGAAATAAAACGTTGTATACTTGGCCAAGTAAATCTGCCCATGTGAAATATTTCCTTTGATCATGTCTGAACCCTTGTAAAATTGTGATATCCCAGTAAGGGCTGGTTTTTGTTCTGGTTGCTGTCTGTGAAAAATGCAACTGAGAGGTTCTTCCCTAAAAGAGAAAAATGTTTCCCATCCTCATGCCCAACCTCAAATCTCTTTTGCTGCAGTCAGAGCAGAGACTCACTGTGCTCTGCAGGATGAATCAGGATGAATAACCAGCCCTGAGGACCTCACAGGGTTTGTCAATGCTGCCGGTGCCCTTTGGCTGTGGTGAATGCTGACAGTCTCTGCAGAGGGAGAATAATGTGATTTTTAATCTGATATTGAGTGGTTTTCAGCAGGTGGAGCAACACAGGTCGTGTTACCTGGTAGGGATGGGAGTGAGAGGTCCCTGTTTAAAGTCATGCTTGATCAGCATCGGTGTGGGTGAGGGAAGCTGCAGTCTCACATTTCTTCCCTCCTGTGGGAACTTGCTGGAAATTTAATGTTTTACAGATAAGCACAAGGTGACAAGCTGGCAGGACACTTCTGTGCTCTTTATGAAGTGAGACCTGGTGCTGGAACCTGTTTGATCTTGCAGTCATATCAGCTCCATCAGGCAATGATGGATGGAGATGATCTTTCTCAGAGCAAGCATAAAGAGTTACTGAAGTACCTTATAGCCAAACTGGCTCTGCTCCTCCAGAGGCCACTGTGTGCTCCAGAGGGAGAAGGGATGGAGTGAAGCAGCCCTTTGGCTTTGGGAAAAAACAGAACCTTTTGTTCGTATGAGCAGGAGCTGCTGGGACTGCCATAGTGGCAGGCTTTGAGAAGAGGTTTTTAATCTATAGCTGGGTGATCTTAACAGGTGTCCATTTCTCAAATGGACTTCAATGTCTTGTCTTGCACACCCTCCAGGCTCATATTTTGGTGCCAGGAATTAAGAGGTTAAAGATACAGCTTGTATAAAATTGCTGCTAAGAGTTTCAGTACCAGTTAACTACTGTTACCTACCAGTACTTCGAGGAAAACAGGACTCAGTGGGTGTTTTTTGTGCAGGTTTGGGTGTCTGCTCTTGCAGGGCAAGAGGACACAGCAGCTCAGGGTCTGGTTCACCATCACCGGAAGTGTTCAAAAGTCGTGTGGATGTGGTTTGGTGCTGGGTTAGGTTGGATTTGAAGATCCCAGAGATTTTTCCCACCCTGAATGGCTCCATGATTCTGTGCTAATGGCACCATCCAAAGCCAGGTACAAACAAGCTGCAGCCTCCTCTGGACCATGCAAATCCACCTGAGCTGGCAGCTGAGAAAGGCGCCCTTGGGGCAGGAACTCAGGCAAGCAAAGCATGGTGCAGAAGGTGCTTCACCACTTGCCAGCCTCGCCTTTTCACCCCTCGCTGCAGACCTGGCTCTGCTCCTGTCTAATTGTCTCCGGGTTCTGATTTCAAGGCCTGTCTTGTGCAAGATCGAGATGAATAATGTATGAAGTGGTAGCACAGACCCTGTGGATGGGCTATCGATGCTGGTAGCTAGGCTTTGTTTTGACTTGTAACTAAACATTCCTGGTGCAGACATCCTCTGTGGTTTAGTGATTAGATCTGAGAACTGTATTTGGACTCCAAGGGTCAAGTCAAGGTGCTGTCACCCATCTCCAGCAACACTGGCTTAGTCACATCGCCTGTTCCTAATCCTCTGCTTGTCTCTCCATGACATGAACAAGAGAGGAAAGATATCCCATAAAAAGATTATTATTATTATTATTATCTCAATTCAGATTGTGTTTCGTTATGGAACTTGTCCCAGGATGTAATTTAGTTTGAACGGTCTGAATGGTGAACTTTGACATGTGCAAATATTGAGCATCCCCATCATGTATGACAAGAAATCTGCAAGAAAGAGAATTAAACCTTGTGCTGTGGGTGTTCATTGGTAAGATGGGGATGCTGTGAGAGTTGAGCTTCACCTGCCTCGGTCCTGCCTTTGGTTTTCACTTTTGTTTTTAAAATGAAGCCCAGAATCCAAAACCGGAGACTGTTTGGCTTTGACTGGGCTCCAGGATCTTCTCTCTGTTTCTGTTCTCTTGGAGTGGAGTAGCTCTCGTGTGAGCCACTGATTGTGTAGCAATAGCTGTCACTGAGAGAACAAGAAATAACAGGGAAGCTTTAGCCCATATTCTATCTGAAAGAGAATTTGGTTGTAAATAATAATTTAGGGATAAAAGCTGTGTGAAAGAGGTGAAACTTGGACTGGATGAAATAAGAAAACACTATGCTCACATGGTGTGGGAGGATTCCTACAGAAAGAGGATTATAGGGCATGAGTAATGCTGTGCCCTCACTCCAGTCCTGGGCTCTGATGTGGCCAGTGGCTTGTATTTCATCCAAAGCACATAAGGTAGTGATGTTATTAAGAAAACAGCCCCATCCAATGCATTTCAGACCCTTAGGTGAGAGAGGATTTAAAAGTGCTCAATAGGTTTTGGGTTGGACCAGAATCAGAGGCTGTGTTTGGCCTGGGGTTTCCAAAACTAAACACCCTGCTCTTATACCCATCTCCCATGGAAGAGCCATAAATACAGGTCACTAAAATTAGTATTGTAAAGCAGCTTTTCTGACTGGCGCCTCTGCTAGTCCTGCTCCTCTGTCTCCAGTTGGTGCCTGAATAAAGACCTCTGCCTGGATTTCATCAGCTCTAGAGTCTGGCACTGAGGAACATGTAGGTTCATCAGGAGAAAGTGACTGCTGCTGTAATAGCTTCCTATTTGTTCAGGCAGGCTGGGTCTGGCAGCCCTGGGGAGGCTGGGGAGGTTGTGGAGCCAGGCTCGGCTCTACCACGGAAGAGCAGCAGTGTGCCAGTGGCCAAAGGACTGCACAGGCTCCTTGGTTTGCTCCAGAGCCTCCGAGGGGATCTGTAAGCGGAGAACAGCAGGCACCAGCACGCCCTGGCACCAGCAGTGAGGTGTCCTGAGTAAGGAGGGATGTGCTGATTTCTGTGGAGACGGCAGTGAGGATTCGCTCAACCACTCTGTTCATCGGACAGGGAAAAAATATTTCATCTTGTTTTTTTTTTTCCTAGGTTCTTTCTGGTTGGTTTGTGTTACCAAAAGAGAGAAAAATAAAATCCAGGGAAAAAAAAAATTAAATAACTACATGTGCTGAGAGTCTGGGGAGGATATTGTAGCTTAGGATCACGAATTTAGGGACTGGAAAGAGACACTGAGGTCCCCATGTAGGAGTGTGTCCCTCTAGTTAAACAGGACCAACTGAGAGGTGTTTAATTCTTCTACTTCTGCAATGTCCAGCTACAGAACTCTATGAGGACCATTAATGTATGCCTCAAATCTTACTCTGAACAACATGGGAAGTATAATTTCCATGCAGATTCATCGATGTTAAATAAGGATGGAGGGTCAGGAAGGGATCTAACTGTCAGGTTCTTTTCCAGGAGTTAGGTTATCTAACAGGAAGAAGATTGTGCTCTGCTAAATAAAAGCTGCCTGCAGGGCTTCAGTTTCCAGCTATTGTTAAAATACGTGTTTGAGAGCTGGGAACCCAGTGGCCCACAGTGAGCTGGAATGAGCTGAAAACAGGAGAAGGGATGTGCTCTGCAGAGGACAATGTTAAGTCCATGCTAACAGCAGAGTGAGAAAGGAGACTGGCTGGAGGGTCGGAAGGGCCCTGAAGGAACAGGGATGAGCAGCCCAGATCTATTGCTGGATAGCTGTGAGTGTCCCAGAGCTGCCTTCTGTAGAGCATAGCTGGAATTCCTTCCATTTGGGAGTAGCCCCTCCAGAGTACTAAATAACTTGGCGTGGAGTCATCCTACACCCCTCAGTGAGGATTTAAACATTTTAAAAAGTGGCATTTAAAAGAAAAATGACCTTTTAGGAGGCTGAAGGACATTTGGAGTGCAAGGGGTGAAGGAGTTGGCAATCATGTGCTGGTCATCTGCTTGCTTGGAGGGAAATACGAAAGTATGACTGGGATAATCAAAAGCATGGAGAAATCTCCTTTGAAGAGAGATGAAAGCGAATGGGGCTGTGGTAAAGCTGAGTAAGAGGTGCTTTCACAGGCATGTGTGGAAGGAGGGCAGTGTTAGGCAAAGCTGAGCAAGAACTGCTGTTCTTCCTAATTCCCCCATGTGTCTGTCTGTGACATGCACAAGAGGGGAAGGATATCCCATAAAAATATCGTTGTCGTCATCTTACTTTAAATTGTGTTTCATTATGGAGTTTATTGTTTAAATTATGCTTTATTATGGAGCTTAATTGTCTTGAGAAGTAATTTAATTTAAACAGTTTGGCCGGTGACTTGACGCATGTAATTATCAAACATTACCATCGTGTATGACAAAAAATTTACAAGAAAGAGAATTAAACCTTGTGATTCAGAGCTTAAGTTAATCTCTGATTTCTGAAGACTGGATGAACCAGGGTGAATGGGCTCAGAGAGCTTCAGTCCATTGGTATCTACCAAGGGGGCACATCCCACCTTCAATCCATGGTGTGTGTCCCATAGCTGATACAACCCTGCAAGGTCCCTGCTCACGTGGAGGAGCAGCAGCTCCTTCCACCACCAAGCATGCACACCAGCCTCCTCTGCTGTGGTACAATGCAGCACAGCTCCCTGCCCCTTCCTTTTGGCCAGCTCTCCTGGTGGGACAGCTCTGTCCCCACGAATGTGGCCATAGCATCCCATAGCTGCCTTCCCGCCCAGATGCAGCTTCTCTCCTGCTAATGCAGGAACACTTCTCGGTCAGTTTTGGCTGAGCTGGTGGCACTGTTAACAGAAACGTGCTGTGCGTTCTGCTGCTTTGTAAATATTTGCAAGGAGCACATATCTGTCCTCTCCTGAAGGGCTGGGAGAGCAGGCAGGGTTGCATAAACACAGGGTGGAGCAGACTCCTGGGCACGCATGGTGGACATGTAGGCTGTAAATCAGGGGAGCAGTCGAAGTGTGGAACCTGGGCAGGCTCCTGGAGTCCTGCTGAAGGGTCACTCAGGCAGAGAAGAAAACTTGGGATGATAAGCCCAACCAGTAGCATGGAGAGGTTTCTCTGCTTCCTTGTATCATTCAGGCCAAGTTCTGCTCTGGATGAAGTCAGGGTCATGCAGCCCGGGTCGTGTTCTGTCGGTGCTCCCACTGCTGTGAGCAAGAGGCCAGCTGAGACAACAGCACAATAAAAAACCTTCCAGGCAAGGGGGGCTGTAAATAATGCAGCTAAATTACTCCCTGCTTTCCAGGCTGGTTGTGGGGAGAGTGTTTATTAACAACATCCGAAGTGAGACCTGGACCACCTTTCCTGCCTGAAACCAGGCATGAAAGATGTGTTGTTCATCACCCAGGGCAGGGAAAAGGGAAAGTTTTAGGATGCGTCTGGAGCTGGCTGTGGGCTGACCAGTGAGTTATCTCATAAAACCTCAAACTGCCGAGAAGCTCTGACTTCTGCCTGAGTCAGGTCTCGTGAGAAGGAGGCCCTGGTCTCTTCTAGGAAGCACAGTCAACCTCATTTTGCCCAAGACTTTGCTCTTCAAAGGGAGGGCATTTAGAAGATCAGCATGTGTGATAAAGAGATTTAGAAAACATGACCTATAAGGAAGAGGGGGAGGAAATGCTGCTGTTTAATTTAGGGGTGATGGAGGGGACACAGAGAACTCAGGGTTTTAGAAATAAGTTCTGCATTTTGGAAGGGTTTGTGGTGAGTGAAGCTCTATGGCAAGACCATGGAGGAAAGGTCTCCTTAGAGTCGGTCTCACCAGGATGGTGTAGCCACTCTCAGTTTGTGTCAGGGACAGGCAGTGACATGCTGACCTTTCCATTTCCCTTTTGTCCTATATTTTGATGCCTGTGTGACAACTTGAAAATGCCTTCCTATTGAAAACAGGATTTAAAAGACTTTAAAATGAATGAGCTCTGCAGCCTGTTCTTCTTGGGTTTCAGGGCAGCCCAGGAGATAAGGGGTGCCCACCTGCCAAAACAGGTCCCTGTTCTTAAGCTGGACACCCCATTGCACTCCTGAGGACAAGCAGAGCTCTGTGGAACAGCCCAGCAGGAGATCCCAACCTTTGGACAGGCCATCTTGGTTTGTTTTCTGCTTTTCACCTTGAAGCTGCTCATCTTGCTGTTGAATGACAGGTCTCTGTAAGGCTGGATTTGGGACCACAGCTGCTTTCTCTCCCAGCCCTGTGTTAGTGAGCCAGCTACAGCTCTTAATGGCGTGATTCCCATTTCTCCATAACACAGCATGTGGAGGCAGGACCACGCAGCACCCTTTACCTTTGCTCTTGCTCAAGAATCTGCATTTACATTGTAGTTTTGCAAATGCAAACTCCTAGACTTTTTGAAGTCCAGGAAATGTTTCCCAATTCTGAACTTTTTTGCAGCAGGATTTGTTTCTCTCCTCTCTCAGCCTGGCGGGGAAACTCCCTCTTTTTGGGCAGCAACACCGTGTTTTTTGCCTGTTGTTTACAACTGATGGGATCTGGTTTTTGGGAAGCCAAACACATCACGAGTTGCTGCGGTGTGGCTGAGTGAGAGAGTTGTGGCTTCCCCACACCCCAAGTCCTGATCCCCGTCTCCCACCTTTGCCCTGTGACAGCAGTGGCAGGTGCAGCTCTTAAAGAAGCTGGGGCAGAGGGAGAAAGCAGGTGAGAGGAGAAATAACTTCCCCCAGCCCTTCTCCCAGCTGTTTTGCATCCCTGAAGGCACAGAGCAGCCTAGCCAAGGAATTCTTTCCTGTAAGAGAAAGTCCAGGCATGAATCCATGTGAGGCTCAGAACAAGAGAAAACAATCTACTTCCCACACACTCATAGCCTGATGTCCTGTCTTGTAGTGTCTCCTCCCTGTCCCAGCAGCAGGGGACACGGTGACTCCCCTGCAGCCAGGGTGGGTATGGCAGTTTGGGGCAGGAGGGTGTTTGGGAGCAGGGCAGCATCCCAGGAGCAGACAGGGAGGGATGGTGAGTGGAGGACGTGCCACTGCCTCTCACTTGGCCCCGGACCAGTTCTCTGTCCTGGGACTGGCTGAGGAACAGCAGCTCCCTCCATGCTGCTCTGCCTGAGTCTCAGAGCCACCACAGCCCTGCCCCTTCCCCGGGCCTCTCCTGCTGGCTTTCTCCTGCTGCAGGCATCTGGTCTTCCAAGTGTGAAGGACAATTTGTGAGAGTCTGATCCGACATTCCTGGTGCCTGAGACCTCTCAATAGCTCCAGCCAGTACCGTCACTTTAAAATACAAACCAGACCAAATTGGCCAGAGTTTGCCAAAGGCTGAAACACCCCGTTTGTTTCTGGAGATGCTAATGCTGGGGGCCAGAAATGCTGATGGCTCCACTGCTTAGTGACTTTGCAGTATCTTCTGCGTCCTGCTCGCTGCAAAGAGCATGAGGAGCCCAGGAGCTTGGTTATGGGGAGCTGCAGGTGAAGCAACAGGGTTTCACTCATCCGTGGAAGATGCGTCACGGTGGTTGGAGGTTTTGTGCAGACTAAGGAGTCAATGCAGGCGGAGCACCCTTCTCTCTAATAAATAGTCAAAATGCTCATGTCTTTACTTGAAAAGTAGTTGTGTTTGACTTCACGAGCCAGCGCAGCCTCCCATGGACCGCCAGTTTCCCAGGATGGTTGCAGCCCAGGGCAAATGATCCCTGGGTTATGTGTGCAGGCTCCAAGGCTTTGTGCTGGGAGCAGCAGGAAGAAAGGGCAGGGAAGGAGGGTAGTAGTGTCCACGGCAGCATTGAAGCAAGCCAGGAATGTGGCTCAGCTATTCTTGGAGCTGTGGCCTGAGCTGTATGCCCAGGGAAAGCAAAATCCCAACTGGGCTCTGCACCTTTTCCATCAGCATGTGGGAACATGCTGAAGGGCCACCCACCTGCCTGTCTTCTCCAGCCTGAAGCAGTCCCTTCGGGCTCTTTGCCTAGCCCTGGCTGTGGGATGTAGTTGCTCATTTGGGAAAATTTGGGGGAATCTGAGCTGTAATTGCCCAAAGCGTCTGCTCTCCTTTGGGATCAGGTTGGAGCCCGGGTTGTGCCACGGCAGCAGACGTGCCGGTGTTCCACTCTGCAGGATTTATTACACAACCAACCCTCTCATGTTGCTGCCACCGGGAAATTCCCCAACACAGCAAGAGCGAAAAAACATGTAGTTATTCTGTAGTGTAATTCAGCTGGTGAAATAAATAATAACCGGTGTGGGAACTGAAGGTGATTTTTACTTCATAATCTTTCCAAAGCCAGATTGCTGTTACAGGCTTTTTTTTCTTTTTAAAAAAGGCAGTGGTTTTGGCCAGTGTTGTTGATTTTGAGTGGGTCTTGTCCTGGGTTGAAAGCTCTCATGCTCAAGGCTTTAAGACCCAGCTTGTAGTTTGTCTCCTTCAGCAATGAAGAATGTGATCTGTGGAGGAGGATCAAACCATTAATATTAACAGTCTGCTTCCGCATGGATTAATGGGATGGTTGAACGTGCTTCCGGCAGCTGCACTGCCTTGGGTCCCGAAAGCCAGGAAGGTGCAACTGTGGATGTGTCCTACCAGCGTGAGAATCCTGGACCTGGGAAACAGAGCAGGAGCTGGGATCCCAGGAGCATTACACCTGACTTTATAGGCACCCCGATCCACGTCCCTCCCCACTGGGGTTCCACTCTGTAACAGCGAAAGGGTCTGAAAGGCCCTTAATAAACACACTGAATAAACGTGGTTCCTTGCCCACATGGTTTTTATACACCAGGGAGCCTGTTCAGCACGTCCACGACTGAATTTGCCCAAAGGGCTTATTCCTAAACAAACTGTGCTTCTTGATCACTCCACTCAATTTAAATTTGTGCCAGTTGCTGGTGCAAATTGTCCAGGGCTTCCTGCCAGGGTTTGAATAATGCCAAGGAGGAGAAGGCTGGGTGGCTGGCAGGAGGAGTCCTGGCTTGTCAGCAGGTGCATATTCCTGCTGCTCAGTGAGGCATGGCAGCCTCGGGAGGGGAAGAAGGTGTGTGAAGGAAAAAGGTCTGGCTACCGAAGTCCCCGTAGGCTGGATCCTCAGCTGGTAAAAACTGGAGCAGCTCAATGGAGGGTGTGATGTGCTGGTGGAGGGTCTGCATGCCTGGCCTCTCCCAGGGCCCTGGGGAAGCTGAAAGGGACTGCTGGGGAAAGCCTCATCCATGCTGCAGGGCTGCTCTGGCCCTGCATAACCTCAGACCTTTGGGAGCGAGGTCTTCTCTGCTCTGGGTTGATCCCTATCAGCTGTGGAGAGGAGAAGTGGGAGGGAGCAGCTTTTGGGATGTTGCTTTGCTGCTAACTGCTTAAGCTTGGCATTACGGTGCTTATAATGCCCTGCTGACCTCCAGGGAGACATGGGTGGGATGGGATGTAGCTTGGTGATGCACACTCCGGCTCTTCCCGCGTGTCTGGACCCACGCGGGTGCTGCATGTCCCGGTGTCCCCGTTGCCACCCCCAGGGAAGCAGCCTTGTTGGAGGCACACAGTGCTGGGCTGAGGAGCTCCATGCCAGGCTGTGCCAGGGCTTGTTCTGCAGCCGCCCCGACGCCAGCGCGGTGGTGACCAGCTGCAAGCACCTCTCCCCTGAAACCAAGCGTTTGGGGTTTTCCAAGGCTCTCTAGCCTGTTGCAAAGACATAACCATAGGCCCGACTATGTTTGTGAACTGTAGGCTGGGTCACATTCAAAAGAGCCAGTCGGGTTCAGGAATAGCACCATTTATAGGATGCAACATGTGTGGTTCTTTCAGATTGCTGGTGATAAATGCATTAACTGCAGAGTAGCTCTGTAGAGCACTAACAATATGATTGCAATCCCAAGTTTGATTTCACAGGTCAACACTCTGAATAGCTGAGGATGCAAGACTTAGGAAAAGGCAATCCTTTTGGGGAGGGCAAGAAGGATAAACCTGTTGATCTGTCCCTGCAATTTCATGTCAAATTCTCTTCCCCCACTTAGATACAAAACCGGGGTGCTATTTACACCATACTAACCACTACGATGCCTTTCTTTGTGGGCACATTGTACAGAATATATCTTGGCAGGAGGCTTGATTTGTTAAAATCTTGGTTTGCCATAACGTTCCCAGGTATCAGGTAGAAGAAAGAGATCATGCAGCCTCCCCCTCGCTCCACATTCCCCCCAATGCTGTGCAACACAAAACCACAGGATCTCCATCCAGTGGATCTCCATCCACAGGCCCCATTGGACACTGAGCCTTGCATTTTCTTCACTTTCTTCATTTCCTTCTTTATGATTCCAGCATCCTGTTGCTGGGGACTAACGTGCCCAGGGGCTGTAGCAATGGGACCAGAGCCAGGTCCTGGGCTGAGTGCAATGTTCCTATTGGGATACTCTGGACCCTCTTGGAAAGGACAGGATTTGGTTTTCTTCAATGGCAGCTGGGAAGTTAAAAAGCCCTGAAGAACAAAACCAGTCCTAGAGGCACTGATGCTTCGATACATGGTTTTGTAAACGACAAACTATACTCAGTTCACTGTTTCTTGAGGCTTTTTTTTTGTGGCTTGAAACAAAATTTTTTTATTCCAACATGTCAGTTCATTGAACTGCTTGCATCCTCAAAGCATTCATTTTCCACTCAATCTCTGAAAGTTTCCATTTTCCTGAAACAAGTCTTTCTCCTATTTTCTTTTCATTTTTTTTTTCCTGTGTAAAGGAAATGAACACCAAATACAGCCCTTCCACACTAACAAACTTGGAGATCTCAGGTCAGCCACCGCTCTGCCTGCTCGCTGAGGTTTGCTGCTGCCAGCACTGGGGCCAGGGTTGGGGAAGAAGGAGTTAAAGGCTAGAAGAGCATCCCAGCCGCCTGCCAGAGGCTCAGATCCCACTCTTTCACCCACAGTGTTTGGTGGCTGAGGAAAAGACAGCTCCAAATTCACGTGGCATTTTCTAAACCAAGGACAAAATTACACCTGACTGTCTTGATTCATCCTCTCGGACGAGATGCCTTCGGGGCTGGGCAGGCTGTTCTTCGCTTCTGCTTGCAGTTTTGGGGCTTTCCAGTCCAGGACCTGCCCGGTTGGGGTCCAGGCCGGTCATTGCCGGGCTCCCCTCCCAGCCGGGGGTGCAGGGGCAGCCCAGGCTCCCTTGGTGGGCACTGGTGGGCCAAGGGACGGCTCTGTCCCCTGTGCATCCCTCGGCAGGTGGATGTGTGGGGCAGGGCTGGCTGCCTCTGCCATGGGAGTGCTCAGCTGGCACTGGGCGGGACTGGGACGTACTGGGAGCGCTGCTCCGAAGGGGTGGGCTGTGGGCTAGGGGATGGACTGAGAGCAGGAGCACAGGGCTGGATGTGGCTGAGGTAGGTGCCTGCCTTCTTCCTAACTCCTCCTTCGAGGGCCGAGCAGCTCCTGTCCGAGGGTGAGCACTGCCCGGCTGGGCGGGGGGATGCTCCGTGCAGCTCTGTGCCTCTGGGCACGGACGGGAAGTGGGACGGGGGATCGCGCTGGGCTGTTTTTAGGGAGGCAGGGGGGTCAAGCTGTGGCCAGGCTGAGCCTTGCTGTGGCCCACAGGGTCGGTGGGGGCTGTATCCCGGCTTGGGGCATCCCCATCCCCGCAGGAGCCCGTCCCCTGCGCTGGCTGGGCTCGGCTCACCGGCAGCTGCGCCCCGTCAGCCTGGCCGGGGCGGGCCGGGGGCTCTGGGGCTTTTGCCGGGGAAATGAGGGGATTTGCCTTGTGTTTAAACACAGCTGGTCCTGCCCCTCTCCCGCAGAGCCCGAGGTCTCCGCTGGTTCCGAGCGCTCAGGCGACCGAGCGGCACCTTCCCCCCCAAATGATGGAAAACGAAGTGTTTCTGTCGTTCACGTTCTACAGCACGATTTTGATTTTGAAAATGTATGTCGTTGCCATCATTACGGGACAAGTGAGACTCAGAAAGAAGGTAAGAGCCAGTTTCCTTTTCCTTCTGCTGCCTTTCTGGCTTTTTCCTTGGGCTTCTGTGGTTTTTCTTTCTTCTTTTATTTCTGTAAAGATCAACAAAGTTTTCCTGAAGCAAACTGAGGGTTTTTTTGACTTTAGTTGAAACCAAAACAAGTCTCATAGCTGCAGCAGATAAATATCTCACTTCTCTTTAGCCCTTTTTGTTTGTTTCTACCATCTGTAGGTTGATATTTATAATTTCTGAAACCTAATCTAAATAATAGATCTAAAATGGCAAGCAGGTGAGATGTTTCTAGAAGGAGACTGTTTACAGTTAATTTGCCATGTCTGGAAGAAAAGGAGGGCGTAAAAATAGTTTTAAAAAGAAATCATTGCAATGGTCTTTTTTTTCTTGCAATTTTGCAGAAAGCTTTTGAGTTTTTGGAGGCTGACTGGCTATGGGAATGCTCCAGGAGAGCCAAAAGTCGTGGGGAATAAAAACAATAGCTGGAGGAAATGGTTCTTGTACATGGGGAAAATATGGGGAGGATCAGAAGGTCTAGCTGCCATCTGGAGTTGGGGTTAACTGGACTTTTATCACCCACAACCCAAATTGAATTCCTGGCAAAACTCAGCTGCCTATAAAATCTGTTTTGAAGTATTTGAGGAGTTTCCAGCTGCATCGGTGCAGTGGGAGGGAGTTTTCTGCTCTCAGATAAAATACAAAGAGATAACCCTGTGCTGTGACATTGATTTGGCTTCTCCCCTTGTGATTTTAAATGATGCTCCAGCCCTGGGACCATCCCAGCTTGTAACATGATTAAAGAAAGCACCAGGGCCCTTTCCAGGCTGCAAAATGAAGCTGTCACATATAACCAGGTCCCTGAGGAACAGCTTCTGAGCGTAGGTGTGGAGCTCCTATAAATCATTTTTATTTGTAACTTTATTAGTGTAGGATCCCATTTCCCCATGGGAAAATCACATGGTACCAGAGCCAAAACGCCAGCCAGGGAGTATTCCTTAATCTGTCAGCCTCGGTTATCTTTCAGATGCCACACTGTGTCTGCAAGCTCTGTGCCAGCAGTGATCTCACTTGTGCTTGGCACAGTCTCCTTTAAATGGGTTTCATGGGAACAAGTGCACTGGGATGAGGTTTGGTACCTGCTCAGCGGGCAGCACTGGGATTTTTGGAGGAGAAGGAAAACCCCTGGGGAGGTGCAGGGTTTAACCCCAGGGCTGTGCACATGGAAGCGCAGTTGCCCTTGCGTTTGTGAGGGGTGGTGAGAGACCGGAGCAGGAAGAAATCCCCACAGGTCTCAGGGGCCAGACCTCTGCCTGTGAGGTTCCTGTTGGCACTGTGAGGACGTGGGGACTCTTGCAGGCGTTTGCAAACCCGGAGGATGCGCTGCGCAACGGGGGGCTGCAGTACTGCCGGGAGGACCCCGACGTGGAGCGGTGCCGCAGGTGAGGACCCTGGCATTCCCTCAGCTCCGCTGGGGGATCCCTGGCAGCTGCTGGCGAGGGAGCAGTGGGAAGCTAAAGGGCTCATTAATTAAGTAATTGCCTGGATGGTTTGAATGCCTCGGCTCAGCTGTGGGACTCTGCACTAGAGCAGTTTAATCTTTAATGGGAGTGTGGTGCGCGCTGGAGCAAGCACACAGGGAAGGATCTGGGTTTGGGTCCAACAGGTGACTGACACAAACTTCCTTCTAGGTGCTCAAAGCACCACAAGCTCCTGAGGTCTCATCCCACACCCCCACAAAAAGTCTCCTTGTGTCGTGCTCTGACAGGACCCTGAATTCCCCCAAATCCCTGCACAGCTGGGACAGGGAACTGTGTGACTGGTTCCATTGCTGTATCTGGCCACCCGTTCTGGGGATTTGGGAAGAGACTGAACAGGATTGCAATAACTTCTGCCTCCCTAATTGGGCAAGCTCTGAATCTTCCCCCTCTTCTGTGGGGCTTACAGTTCCTCGGAGGTAAAACACGGGGTTTTTCAGCCCTGGGCTTGATTTGCTGTCCCCCTCGCCAAAGGAGGTGCCCTGAATGCTGGACGATGTGCAGGAAAGGGGCTGGAGCTGCGCCCTGCTGTCACTGAGCCCTCAGCTGCCAGCTCTCTGCTGAGGGTGGGGCCCTCATCACTCACCTCCCACCGCCTCCAGCATTCGCTTTAGAAAACATCCAGGGCCACCTAATCAGCTGGGCTATCAGAGGGAGGAGGGTGGCAAATGAGCTGAAAACATCCAGTGCCACCTACTCACTGGGCTGCCAGAGGGAGGAGGGTGGCAAATGAGCTGTTTCCTTCCTAGCAAAAAGAAAATAATAGCAGAGATAATAATCAGAAACCTCTTTTGATTATTCAGAATAAACAAAGTTCCATAAAAATAAATCACTGGAGCTACAGAAAAGACCTGGGGAAGTCTGGGATCTGACTTGGACAGCTAAAGCACTCAGAGTGGGCCCTTGCTGATCTGTTCACAGCCTGGGGGAAGAGAGATTAAACCCAAGGTGTTTCCCTAGAAAAAAGGAGATGGCATCTCAGCTGGTATCAGGAGGGGAGCAGAGCCATGGCAGCTCCCCTTCTCCCTCCCAGGTTTGGCAGGGAATGTGTTCAGGCTCTGATCAGCTTATCCCCACTAAGTCATCCTGGCATCACTGCTACAACAGCAGGACTCAGTCAGTGTCTTCTCTAGGCCAATTCCTCCATGCTGCCCCAAAACTGCACCCACACAGCAGCTGCAGGAGGGTTTCCAGCAGGCTCCTTGCCATGTTCATCACCCCTCTTCCCTTGCCTGGGGACACGGCCCTTAAGGTAGGGACTGCTTCCTACGGAGGTGGAAAGAGCAGGTAGGAGAACTTCTCAGCTTGTGCAGAACAGCAGCACAGGTAACCTGGCCTTTGTCTTGGCCAAGAAATAGTTTAAATTTTTTTTCTTGGCTTTGTGAACATTCAAACATGCGCAAGAATGGGGAAGCAGTGGCAGCTTTTATCAAGAATTCATCTCTGCCTCTCAACCGTCAGAGATCACTGGGAAAACCTAACCCCATGGCTGGGTCACTCTCCAGACCAGATCCATCCCCACCGGCCAGGGCATGACCTGAGAGTCCTCCCATGGAAGCATGAGGATGGGGCTCTGTGCTGTGGAAAGGAGGAGAAGCAGAGGTGATGGCAGGGCAAGGACAGCCTGTGGCTTTGGGGACTGATTTCCCTCCAAAGGATGGTGCCTGGGGGAGGAGGGACATGGCCTAAACTCATGGCATGATGGGATCTGTTGTGGCAGCGCTGTGGGTGGTGGCAGCTGGTGCTGTGACACCCAGGCAGGAGCATGTTCAGCTGGAGCACAGGGTTTGGCCCCATCAGCGCCGATGTGTCACCACGTGGTCCCCCCAGCCAGGTGTTATGCAGGTGCTGCTGGCACAGCATTAGGGATGCCTGGGGTGCTCCTCCCTGATCCCCCTTGGATGCATTTATGGAGAGGGGCGAAGCCACAAACCCTCCCATCCTGTGTGTTTCTCCTCTGGAGAAGCTGTGGTCTGGAAACTGCCTTCTACTGTGTAACGTGGCCACATCTGGGGCCATGCCGTGCTGGCACAACACCAGCCTCGAGCTTTTCACGGCTTTGCGGGGTCTTTGTTTTGCTTTGTTTGTTTGAAAGCTCCAACCCACGAGCTGTCATCTGTCTTGGCAAAGGCGTCCCAGTCACGGAGAGCAAGCTTCAGGAGCTCAGCATCCCAAGGGAGAGGCACGGGGTGTGAAATCCTGCTGCCCGGGTGTGTAAGGGGGAGCGAAATCTTTCCGGGGGCTGTGTCTGCCCCGTCCATCAGAGGAGGTGGCCAGCAGCACCCAGGGATGGGCACTCTGGTTAGAAGGGGTGCAAGACAACAGGGAATTCTCGTGGGACAGAACAACCTTATCTGCCTTTTCAGGGCCCACCACAATGACATGGAGAACATCTTTCCCTTCCTCTTCCTCGGAGCCATCTACTCCATGCTGGACCCCAGTCCCACAGTGGCCAGGATGCACTTCTTCATCTTCTGCGTGGGGCGCATCGTGCACACCATTGCCTACCTCCTGCAGCTGAAGGCGCCCACACGCTCCGTGGCCTACAGCGTGGCACAGCTGCCCTGCTTCTCCATGGCCCTGCAGATCCTCCTCGCCACCACCCCGTACTGGTAACACCCGGAGGGGCCGACCATCCGAACCCCCTCCTCCTGAACTCTGCTGGCTCCCTGGCAGGACCGGGTGCTGTGAGTGTGAGTGTACAGGTGTGTGTGTGTGTGTGTGTGGGTACGTGATATGCTGCCAGGGAGGCCACCTGCGCCCCAAGGATGCTCAGTGCAGCCTTGATAAAGTCCCTGTGCTATTGAAATTCAGCAGGGAAGTCACCAGAGGAAGGGATGTGTCTCCAGGTGGAGCAGGAAGGGGATGCGGAGTCAGGTTTCTCTTGCTCCTGCTGAGGGTAGGAGAGGGAAAGCACATGGACTACCCCTCAAGAAAGGGGTTCATTGAAGGAAAGAAGGTTTTCTGACTCAACTGCCTTTGGAACTGGGAAGGGGATGATGTGCCTTTTCCTCTTGGTCATGAATATCCTGTGAATCAGGAAGGGAAAATCATGAGGGTCCGGCAAAGTCTCGTCAGCAGATGTGGACAGTAGCAGAGGGGTTATAAAAGAGCTGCCCTCCTCCTGCCCAGCCACAGGGGTCTCTGGGGATGGGGAGGGGGGTCGCTTAAGTTCCCTCTCCAAGGAGAACAAGAGGCAGGAGCCTGCCAGGCAGGGTAACATGGAAGTCACAATCTCAGGGGTGGTGTTGTGAAGCCATCAAAGCATTCAGTGCTCCCGGTCACACCATGGGACACAGCATGGGACAGGAGCCTCACTGCAGGCAGGATCCCACCTGTCCCACAGCCAGCCTCGGGCACCTCCCAGTCAGCACCAGCAGCCGTGGCTTTTCCGTCTCAGTCTCATCACAGTAAGATGCAGAGTGACGTGCCTGAAGCAGCCAGCAGGAATCACCCTGTGGAGAGCTGGACACGAAGCTCTGGGACTTCTGGAAAGACTAAAATGCTCACACAAAACGGAGTTTGCAGACCGAGCTTTCTCCCAAGGGCAGTATCTGCATGCACATGCCACTGATGCCTGAATATGCTCCCAAGGGCAGCAGACTGAGTTTCTCCCCCTCTGTTTGTAGCCTTTCTCTGGCCACAGAATGGCCATTGCTATTTGGGGAATGTGCTGTGACTGCTTTGGGGGTGTTTTCTTTCAGCTGTTTCCTGCTGTCCACTGCTGCCACGCCGTGTGCAGCCTGGATGAGCTGCTGGTGTTTGCAGAAAGCTCTGGCAATGAGCAAAGTGGCTTTGAAGAGAGTACCAGTGCTCTGCAGTGTCACCTGAAAGTGTCGTGATGGAGAGGAGAGACTGAGAACAGCGTGACAAACCCGTGTGAGCTTCTCTGCCACACAACTGTCCCCGGGTGCCAGGGGCTGCTCTAGGCAGGAGCAGCAGCAGCGATGGAGTCATCATCGTGTGGAGGACAAGCCAGGAGGAAACCTCTGCTTTTCAGTGCCTCTCCCCCCTCTGAGGCCAACACAGAGCCTTACTAAGACCACAGGGGAAACCAGAATAAGCAGAAAATAAATTACCCTTCCACCTGCCCTACTCATTAAGGCTGTTCCCTTAACTCTGCCATCCTAGAGATGCTCTTGCTGAGACCTCACTGAGCACTGGTGACACAGCTGCTCAGACTGATGCTCAGCCCTTGCCCAGCTCAGGTAGCACCTTCTGGTAATTCCTGACTCCAGCACAAAGGCCAAGCTGTGTGGTGAGGTTTGGAGTGGAATGCTCTGCTCTCCAGCAGGGAACACAGGTCCCACCATGTGTGGAAGATGGGCAGGACTGCAGGTTCAGCAGTTTGCTCTTGGCCTCCTCTCCCTCACACAGCCTCAGCAGATGTCTGGGTAACACGGACCCCGCGTAACAAGCCTTTTCTGCCTCACATGGTGCACAAGGTCTCAAACCCCTGTACATTTCTCTGCTGCTGCACATGCATCCTGGTGGCAGGAAGCAAATATTCCCAATAAAAACAAATCATTGTGCTCTGATACATCCTTCCTTCGGGAGCAGCAGATGCAGCTGGGCGGCAGCTGGGTCCAACCCCAGCAGGATGGATCCCCAACTGTAAAGTGCTTTGCGAAACCCCACTGCAGAGCCTGGAGCGCCCTGGGACTCCTAAAGAGACATCCCTTTCCTCTGCACTCACCTGCCCTGCCAGAGGAGTCTCTTCCAGGTGTGCATTGTTTGTGCTGATCCTTCAGATTCAGCACAGCTGGGGTTCACAAGGCAGCCCTGCTCGGTTTTCCTTCCCTGAGTAGCAGGTTGTTCCAAAGCTTGCTTGTTAACCCAAAAATCCTAGAGGGCTGAAGAAGTTCAGGTAAGATGTGGTTGCTCTCATTTCTGTGTTTATGACTTGTAAAGGAACTGCCTGTGTTTTCCAAGATCAGCAGCCCCCTTTTTTTTGGCAGTAGGTTGCTGGGAAGCAAATTCCTCATTTCTCTGGTTTTCCCGTATTTTCTTAAACTGTTGGTGTTTGTGAAGTGCTGCCCTGTCAGTGTCTGTGTTAGCTGGATAAAGTGGCTCCACTTCACTGTTTTTAACTTCCCATGGGCTTTTAGATTTCAAATAAGAAAGGCAGCAGCTTTATAAAATGGACTCTCTCCAGTACATGTTGCTGTTGCTGGAGATGTGGCTGGGACTGAGATTTTGGAATGGGAAGAAATGAGGCTGCAGAACCCCCCTCCCAGCTCTTTTAGCCTCTTCTAGGCTGCCTGTTCAGTGCCTGAGGCTGATGCCCTGCTCAGGGAAGCTGAGGTTACAGGCACAGCTCTGCTTTCTTCTTTTTTATTAAAAAAAAAATAAACCCTGCTGTACTGGCTGCAGGGAAAAGCTTGGGAATGTGAACTCTCCTAGCTCCAAAAAAACAAACAGAAAAAGCCCACAAGGCAAACTTGAGAGAGGCCCAAGCATTGTGCTTATTTTTGAAGCACCGTGGAGGTTTGTGGGAGGCAGGACAGAGCCAGGCCCGGGTGCCTGGCCAGCACTAGCCCCACTAGAGCTCTCCCAGGACTGGGTGTTTGGAGCCACTGGATACAGCCAGTGCTGTTCCCTGCAAGTGATGAACTAAAGCATCCCCTGCCTTTTTCCAAGTAATATCTAAAGAGCTCCCAGATTCCTCCTCCAGCATTGGTGTGGGCAAAGGATGTGCCCAGGGTCTAGTACAGCTCCAGGACAGCAGGGACAGGGGTTGCATCTACCCAGTCTCTGGGTTTTGGCACGTGCCAAAAACTTGTTTTTCACACCCGGCTCAAACAGGAAATGGCAACACTGTGAAACCCACCTGGGACTGTGGAACAGCAGTTTGGTGCTTAACAGGGTACACACTGCAAGAGGGGAAATTCAGGTTAGATATTAGGAAGAAATCTTCCACTGTGAGGGTGGTGAGATGCTGGAACAGTTTGCCCAGGGAGGCTGTGGATGCCCCAGCCCTGGCAGTGTTCAAAACCAGGCTGGATAAGGTTTTGAATAACCTGCTCTAGGAGGTGCCCCTGCCCATGGCAGGGGGGGATTGGCACTAGACGATCTTTAAGGTCCATTCCAACCCCTTAACATTCTGTGATTGAGTGTGTGAGTATGAGTCACACAACCAGTACTGTCTTCCCTCTGCCCCGCTAAGCCCACGGGGTCTGGAGGTGGGGGAAAAGCAAGCAGAGACCCAGCACAGGCCACCTCCCCTCTCTTGTCCAGACAGTACAAGCCTCAGGATCCCTCCTACCCAAGAGCACTGGATTCACCTCCTTCCTTACCTGCCCACCCCACTTCCCTGGGTCTCTCCTCTTCATCCAGGTCTGGGCCAAGATTCCTCCTTGGGCAGCTCTCCTGTCACACAGCTCATTGCCTTCTCTGTCCTCCCAAAATCTCTCGTTCCCTTCAGCAGACCTGGGGCCCTTCCATCTCGTGCTGTAGGCTTTGCCAAATAAATTCCCTTATTCCTCGACTTGTAGAGAGAGTGAGAGGAGCCAGCTCTACAGGCATGGACATCCCAGAGGTGAGTCCCCATGCAAAGATAACGCTGCTTCCCTGCTCTTGTCACACGAGGATGAAGTTGGCACAGGGGAAACTTTATCCACAGGGTTTTTCCCACATATGTGAGATGTCCTGTGCTCACGAGGTGGTTGGGAGATCCAGGCAGGGAAAGGGAAGCAGGACAGGGGGTTCCTGGCCCCGTGGCGGGGTTGGAGCAGAGCAGGGCAGAGTGATGGGGGTTCACCCCGAGTCCCCGGTCCCGCGGGCTGCGCTGCGCTCCCTGCGCGGGGCTGCAGCACCATCGTGTGGCTGCGGGCACCCTGCGGGGGGACCCGCACCCACCGAGACCCCGGCCCGGGGATGGTGCCCAGGATGCTGGGGGCCGGCCTGGAGGGGTGGGGGTGCGGCTGGAGGTGTTTGGGATGGAGGCAGGAAGGGTGCCGTTCCGTGGGGAGCTGGTTGAGGAGGAGGCTCACATCTGCTCCAGAGCAGGCTGATGCCATGCCAGGTCCAGGGAGATCCTCCCATCAGCTGAGACTTGCCCTTTGGGAGTCACTTGGCTGAAAAACGACTGCTTTGAGGAAGCAAACACCCTGCAAATGTCCTTTAAACCTTCCCCTGGTTCTGAAGTTGTGGTGTGTGGGTGCAACGCTGTGCACCTCCAGTTATTCCTCCTGGTATGTGATAACTCTTCCTTAGCTTTGTAACGCTGGCTACAAAGGGCATCTTTGCTTCCTCCCTTCTTCCCAAATTATTATCAAACCTTACACCCCCATGGATAGTTAACATCCAGCTTCTCGAAGCTTCTCTGCTGCCTCAGATTGCTTCCCTATAGGGGCTGGAAAGAAGCAGGAGAGAGCAAAATATCCGCTACAGGGAGGAGATTCTCCTTTCAAACGGAGCGCGGAGTTCGGGGTGGGCATCACACACCCCTGGGACAGGAGCATCGCCCCAAAGGGCAGGAGGGGCTGAGCAGCTGGGAGGTGACACGTTGCTGTCACAGGGTACCTGTGTTTCTGCAGGTCGTAGGTGATGTCAGCAGGACTTGGAGGGTCTCCGGACCTTCCCGTTGCCACCAGAGGGAGAAGGGCTCAGTGCAAGGATATCGGGAGAGGAGGATGCTGCAACCGCGAGATGTCTGTGTTTCCTTCTGGATGGGGGTAACCAGGCTGGTGTCCCTGCGAGCTGGAAAATGTGAGCTCTGTTTTGTCTCGCTGCCGTGGCAGCCGATGCTGATGACAGTACAAAATCGTTCCCATTAAAATATTGTAGGGGCTGACTTTTCATCAGTCGGAAAGTCTTGCATAAATGTCGGGCTGTGGGGTCAGAAACAGGGAAAGGGGGTCCAGGGAGATCCTCCTGTCAGTTCAGAGTTGCCCTTGTTGAAAACCAGGTTGCCCAGTCACCTGGTTGAAAACCAGCTGCTTTGAGGAAGCAAACAGTTTGCCAATGGCCTTGCAACCTTCCTCTGCTCCTAAAGTGTTGTGGTGTACAGATGGAGACCAGCTCTCCTGCAGAAATCCATTATGGTGACAGATGTGCCCTCCTAGGAGGAAAAATGCCCTTGCGCTGGAAGAGGAGAGGTAGCACAATGCCTTTGAGCTCCTTTTCATTGGTGTTCTTCCTCCAGCACACCCCTCCCCTGTGGAGTGCAGACCCTGCCAGGTGACCTGCAGCTCTCCATGCTTGTCTGTCTCCTGGTTTACAGACGCCTCAGAAGATGTCCATCAGCTCCTGGGAGCTGGCTGACCATGGGTTGAGACCTTCTGCTCTAGTGGGAGATGAACTGAAGCTGGGACAGTTCAGGCAGGAAATAAGTGACATATTTCCAGCAGTCAACAGTAATGAGTCACTGGAAGAATCTGCCCTGGGATCTGCAAGCTCTTCACTTCCAAGGGTCTTTTGAATCGGGGCTGGATGCCCTCCAAAGGGATGCTCTGCACTGGCCACATGCTGAGGACATGAGGATGCTGCTTGGGTGATATTCTCTAGGCAGGAGGTTGGACAAATGACATTAACGATCTACAAGCCACTTACTGAATGAATAAATAAGTGGTTACAAAACAGCAGCATAGCATTTTGATGGGGATGGTCAAGTGTGGGACTGTGGTGGGTCTGGGGTGATGTCCAACATGGGGACTTGCTCCTGCTGGGTGATGCAAGCTTTGTGCTTCTCTGGGAAAAGCTGGGATGTGTTGCTGAGAGGTCCTTCCCAAACCTTGCAGTCCACGGGGTCTGTGTGCCCCAAAGGCCACTGGTGATGGGAGGCAGCTGATCATGGAGCTGAGCTACTTGGGGCGCGTGGGAGAACACTGTGATCCCCCTGGCTGTGTGTGGGGATTGGGGATGGCTTGGGGAGGAGGAGGTGACACAGGCATCCTGTAAGTGACACCAGGGGAGCTGACCTGGGAGGAGGCTGCTGCAGTTCAGCAGATGAAAAAGAAACGAGGCAAACCCAGGGTGTCCCTTCTCCACCCAGCCCTTCCTGCCCATGGAAGTCGGCAGGGTGAATCTCTGCCACTTTGCACCGACACAGACCCATTCACCATTAACTTTCTCACCCTCTCTGAAAACACCATGCCTTTGATCTTCACAATATATTGGGGCAATGGATTTCAGGCTTTAGTTGTGCTGTGAGGACACTTTTTGCCTTGTTCTCTAATCCTCTCCTAGCAATTCCTGCCACTTGACTTGCTGCTTTTCAGGCTGACTGTGTGCTGTGCAGTTTTCCCAGGGCACATCTTCACACCTCTCAGCAAAGGACTCCATCTGCTGCTTTAGAGCTCAGCACCGTGAGCTCCCGGATCTCTCTTTAAATTTGGCTACCCCTAGTGTTTGGTATCACCTTTGCCCAGCCACTGATACCCCTTGCTTTGCGTGCTCTGTGCCTGCTCTGCACCTGTGGGCCTTTGCTCCCTGGGAAGCATTCTGTGATCCCAGAGCTGATAGTTTATTCCCACACTTAGTTTTCTTTTAACTAGTCATCTCTGCAGAATATGACTCTCCTTGCTGCTTCTTAGCTCTCTTTTTGCAGACCTGGAAGTGAAAACCCACAGGGAGCCACAAGTTGCTCTGGTCCCCGTGGGTGACTCTCTCCAGGAGCCATCCTGCTCCCAGCTTCCTGTACTAATCCAGGCTCCTTGCAAATCCACTCAACTGTGAGGCTTTGCTAAGCCCCCAGTGAGGCTGGGCTGCCCTTCAGGTCCCACATCTCACCCCCTCAGCCTGGCTCTCTCCCATGTGCTCCGTCAGTGCCCAGCCTCCAGCTCACCAGGGTAATGCCCTCCTTGGTGCAGAGGATGGAGCCTGAAGAGCTGGATTTGGTGCTGATTTGGTTTCCCAATCCTTGTGCTGCCCAGCCTTTACCCAGTCTGTGTGCTTGACAGAGCAGCATCTCTCTGAGTGCCTGGATGTTCCTGCAGTGAGGGCATAGGAGAAAATCTTATTTCTCCACTGCCTCCAGTTCCCTGAGCAGGTCCAGACCCCTGTGTTGCTTGTTTCCGGCTCCCAGGGCTGTGGGATAACTTTCTGCTGGGACCACGCATGAGTCTTGTCCCCAGGGAATGGAAGGTCTGTTACAGATGCTCATCTCTGATGTCTGTGGAGCATCAATTAGTGTTTGCAGGTTTCCACCCCCACTTACAACGCAGGGTTTGACCTGATAACCTTGCAGCCAGGGGCTCTGCTGCCTGCTCCTGGCTGCATCCCAGCTCGGCCCATTCCCTTGCTGCTGGGGGGAAATGAGGGTGCTGTTCCCAAGGCTGTGGGTGTGAACTGGGACCAGCACTAATGTGGGCTGCCCAGGGCAGATCCTGTAAGCTCTGCCACTCCCAGTGGGATTTTGAAAGGGAAGAGTATGCTGACGCCTCTTCCTTGACACCCCTTCCTCAATAGAACACACTGATTATCCTGGAATGAAACAAGATGGATCTGGAAAGGCCCTGCAATTAACTGTTATGCAGGGACCCTCTTGAGGCTGTTTTCTGTCCTCCCTCAGCTTCCACCACCTCCAGGCATCAGCTCGAGGATTGGCAAGCCAGAGGGAAGCCCAGCAGTTCTGCTGCAGAAACACGGTCCCTCCACCCCTTCTCAGATCCACAGGGCCTTGGCATGTTCTCCCCTTGCTCCTGCCCCTCTCCCAGGGCATGTGGACCACTTGTTTGGGAGCCTGGATGAAATGCAGGCCTTGGGGAGAAGCTGTGAGATGCCACCATCATTCAAGGTGAAGGTGGCCAGATCATGGCTATTGTCCCATCTCCCAGGACAGTCGGTCCCCTGCCCAGGCTGCTTGTCCAGGGCAGGTGGGAAACCACAGTGGCAGGTGAGGGAAGAGCCAGGTCCCCATCACATGCACTGACACGCCTCTACTCAGTAAAATATTTATTCCTCCATTATTTCACAAGAGTTGTTTTTACAAAAACCTTACAAAAATTTCCGAAACACAGACATGCAGAAGGGAAAAAAAAAAATCCACTGTGGATCTTGTTACAAGTAATTGAAATGTACAAATAGAAAGGGCGAGAGAGAGCTTAGATTACAATAATCCCTCGGTCCTGCTACCCCTCCGTGGGTGCAATTTGTATCTCGTCTCGGTGAGTTCAGCACTGACTGACAAGCTGTGATAAGCTCCCAAGAGCACGGCGAAGGAGGGGCCCTAAGATTAGGAGCAAATGTTTTCAAATATATATATACATATAGATATTTAGTGAAGAAATATTTATTCCCTGCTTTTTTTAGGTTTACAGAAACGGCATCTGCAAACTATTAAATGGGTTTATTTTCATTAATGTTCTCAAAGAGGCAGCGACATTTATATCCCTGTGGTTTCATCTTGTATAACCAAAAGAAGAGCCCTGTGCTTTCCATGGGAATAGGACCCCCCTGGCCTCCTCCTCCTCCTGCCCCCAAGGGATGTTTCTCAGGGTGGATGATTTGATCCCCAGTGGATCCCTCTTCTCCCTGGCTTGGCATGTCTCTCTGTGGTGTGGGGAGCTGAGTGCTCCCCTTCTGGCATGGTGAATTTGGGGAATACCAGCCCTGGAAATTGGGGTGGGGGCGGAGGGTGAGTATTTAGGATGACACCGCTCCCTGGGTGACATGGACAGTGCCGGTCAGGCCGTGTCCCCTCCCTGCCCACAGAGCCGGAGGAGAAGGTGGCCATTCCTAACTGGATTGGGTGGAGCAGAGAAAGTGGGGGCTGGAGGCAGGATGGAGGGGCTGGTTCACCCCCAGCCAGAGGAGATGTGCTCCTTCCTTGCTCTCCCATCATGTCTCCAGCTCTGGGTGCTGGGTGAGTTCCCCTGGGCTGGCACTGCCCGGGGTGCAGCTGAGGGTGCCACATGTGGCTGCAGTGAGAGCCCCAGTGGGAATGGGAGAGGACGCTCCTGGGAGCTGTAGGGACTCGGGTGGGCACTTTGTGGTTGTAGCACTTTCAGCCTTGGTGTCACAGACCAGAGAATGCTTATCTGGAGGAAGCACCTCAGCAGTTGCTCTGTTCATCCTCAGACCTACTGCTACAGTCCTCCAGCCAAAGACAAGTAGGGCTGGTGCCGTCTCTGTCCGGGCCACCCCTCTGAGCTGGTGGTGTCCCCACGCTTGGCTGGTGGCATTTTGAGGTGGGTGAGGGAAGGGTGGTGTGGATCCCAGGGGGCAACACCTCCATCGCTCTGGCTCATTCCCCATTGCTGTGGATTTGGCAGGGGAAGGTGGAGGGTGCATCTCTCCGTGGCTCAGTCCCATGGGCCGGGGCGAGGTTGCCCGCGCCGCGTCCGTCCCCCCGCACATCCCACCTTGTAACCTCATTAGGCTGCACGGCAGGGTGGGACGAGCGGGAAACCATTTCCTTTCTGCAAAGCCAAGGAAACCTCCCCCCCGTGGAGCTGCCGGCCCCAGACCCCTGCACACATCTGCGGAGCTGCCGACGGGGAGGCTGTGCCTCCGGAAGGCGAAGCCTTCGTTGGCACGAAGCGCTGGGAGCCGCCTACTCAGCTGAAACCCAACAGCTTTTTCCAATTTTCTCTTTCCCTGGGATGGTTCAATGACCTGGGGCTCTGCAGTATCGCTGGCAAAGCCACCAAGGCAAGGCACTGGTGCCTGCTTGGGGACCCCCGATGCACCCCTGGCTCATGGGAAAGCTCACAAGCTCCGAGAGAGTCTGGTGAGGTGCTCCAGCCCTCCTGACTCCTCTGGGCTGTTCTGTTCCTTAACAAAGCCTGATGCCATCAAATAGGCAACTCCTCAAATGCAGGCAGCACGGTGCAGAGGGCTGGCTGGGACTGTCCATGGCATGGGTGAGCCACCAGCTTCCCAAAGTCCCAAAATCTGTGGCTGGGGTTGCAGAGAGGTGAACCCACGGGTCAGCTTTGGCACTCGCGGTTGAGCGCGGCAAGTCGCAGCCCGGCGGAAAGGGGGGCTCGTGATCCTCCCACCGCTGCACGTCCCCATGGGAGGAGAAGACCCAATAACTCTTTGGCCCTCTGGGCGAGATACCCAAATTGGTCAAATCCAATAGTCCGAGATCCTTCCATGTTTGGAAGCAAATTCTTGTTCGCTTGGCAAGTCTGTTTGTCCTCGAAGAGCGCGTGGGGGGTATGTGTGTGTATATATAGCCGTTATTATAAGGGTGTGCGCAAAAGCAAGTTTCTAACCAAGTTTGCTCCATATGTGGCTATAATTATGTGCCACTTCGGCCTGGGACTGACTCTACCTTCAAAAGGGAAGGGAAGAGGAGAGAAGAGGTGCTGAGACATTGGATGAGTGACATGTGTTGGGCGGGCGGCGGATTCGTCCTGGACCGGCACGGGAGCTCCACGTTGTATCCTGGATGAGGCCACGGGGTGGGCTTTGCCCTGGTCAGTTCACGGTCGGCACCTGGTTCTGATGGAGGCTGAACTCTTTGGCTTTGAGGCGCAGGCTGGCGATGCTGTTGGCCATGTTCACCCCTTGGGTGGGCGTTGCGGTCCCGCTGGAGCTGTAGGAGGGCACAGTGCTGCGGGGAGGGAGTAGGGAGGAATGAGGCATTGCCCATGGAGAAGTCCCCATGCCCCCTCTGGTCCTGCCAACTTCCCAGGCCAGACTGCCCGTTCCCTCTTAGAGATCTCCCACAAGAGCAGCCAAGGCTTCAGGATTTTTATGGCTGGATGGATGTGGGAACCCCTCAAACTATGCACCGGGAGGCCCAGCCTTGAGCGTTTGGACGAGATGGCTGGATGTGACCAGCTGGGAACCAGAAGGGACCCACGTCACCTCCCGTGCCGAGATGTGGGAAGGGTCAGCACGAGGCCAAGCAGATCCCCTGCGAGGACCAGGGCCCCGAAATGCATGGAGGCAGGGGAGCCTGCTCGGCAGCAGGCAGTGGGTGCTCAGACAGAGCTGAAAGGTGTTCCCAAAGCAAAGCCAGACGAGCTCCTTTCAGCCCCATAAAACTTCCCAAATCCCCAGCAGTGGCACAGGGCTGCAGTGGAGTGTTCCCCAGGCAGCCCCATGGCCTTCTCCTCCCCAGCTCCTCCAGAGCCTTCACCTACCTGTACGGGGAGGTGCTGGTCCAAGAGAGATACTCCGGGGTCAGTGTGGTGGGTCGTGGTGCCATGGGCTGCTCAATGGCTGCCTCTTGGCTGTAGGATTTGAGGAGAGATGCTGATCTGTTGGCCAGCATCGCCCTCTCGTTACGGCGAAACTTGGCCCTCCGGTTCTGAAACCAGACCTGTGTGGGGAGGGAAGGTGGTCAGCAGGGATGTCCCAAGCATCTGTCCTATCGGTCATGGCCACGTGCAGGATGAATCCAGAGAGGGGACAGTCCCTGCTCCCACCTGGGGGCAAGGCAGAGGGTGTTGTTTTCTCCCACACAAACCTTTGCTCACCTGGACTCTGGCCTCGCTGAGGTTGACCCTTCTCGCCAGCTCCTCCCGCACGAAGGCGTCGGGGTAGTGCGTCCTCTCGAAGACCCTCTCCAGAGCCTGCAGCTGGCTGCTGTTGAAGGTGGTGCGGTTCCTCCTCTGCTTCTTCTTCCTCTTGGCTGCCCCACGGCTCGGGCTCAGGCTCTCACCTGTGGGGAAAGCACAGAAGAGGCCAAATGAGAGCCAGACCCGTGTGAGACCCCACAGACCCCACGACCCAGCCAGGCTCGAGCCTTCCTGGAGGTCTGCACTCCCTGCAGACACCCGGGACCCTGGAGGGAGCAGAATATGTACAACCCTGTGGTCCCCATGAGATCAGAACCTGCTGGAGCTTAGGGTTAACCCCAATATTTGCCAAGACCTGCGGCGGTTTCACGTCTGGCTAAACGCACCTGGACCTGATTTTGAATACCAGTCTCTGTGGATTTTGGGGCAGCACTTGGTCCAAAATGGGGACATGGCCACAGGGTGTCCTGGACTTGGTTCATCCTTAGGGATTAGGTCAAGCTTTCATGAACAGTGACGGAAATTTAGGTCCAAAACACCCCCAAGATGTGTGTCTCAGCTCCCACCTCCAGCACCCCCAAAAGCCCCAGCTGTGGCATGTCCCCAAGGTGACACAGGACCGCAGCCAAGCATCTGCTCATCCAACCCTGGTCTTCAGAGCTTGGAACGAACGGCACCGCGTCTCACAGAGCTCAGCCTCCGCAGTGTTTATTTCTGGCTTTGCTGGCTCATGGAAACATGAAGCTGAGGGTGTAGTTTGGTTTCTCAGTATTGATCTTGGGCTGTCAGCCAGGCTGAGATTAATCTCCTCTTTGTCACTAATATCATAAGGTTTAGGCAAGTTTATGAAGTCTCTTTCCGAGACACCCAGTCAGCTGCCTGCAAAGGCTTCACGGGGAGCACGACTCGCTGTCGTTCTCCCTTATGGAGGTGCTGGTTAATGACTCTCTCTGTTAATAAAGCATCTGGATCCAATCTGTACCTACCGGTGGGAAAGCATTTTGGAATTATTTGAAATGTTAATAATTTTATGACATTCTGATTCATAGCAGGGTTATATTGGGGGTTTCTGCTCTGTATCGTTGCAGAGGCCACGGTGGCAGAACTCACCGCTCCCTCAATATGCTCAAGAATTAAATACTTGCTAATAAGTTGTCACGGTACTTATGTGCAAGCTTTGCAGATGACACTTGAGCAACAAACAAAATCTACTGGAAGGGATATTAACTCCCTTGCTTCAAGACACCATCAAGCTGTTGAGCAGGAGGAAACTATGGGTTCTAAGACCTTTAAGGCTGGAAAAACCTCCTTGGGACCTTAATTCTGAGTAACTCAAGCCATGAAATGTCCACTGACAAGTTTTGCATCAAGTCCCTGAGGCCGCTTTGTGCCTGAGTACACCTTTCTGAAGGGCTGTCCCACCCTGAGATGAGCCATGAAGACTAGAGAAACCCCATTACCTGCTGGCAGGGATGGGGAGGTGGGAACTGGTCACCACCACCCCTCCCTGTTCCCCATCTCCCGGCCATATGCAGGAATGCCGTATTTTGACCATGATGGGGCCAAACTGCTGGGACTGTGGGAAGAGAGGAGCACCCCTGGATGTGAAGGGGAGGAAGAGGAGCTCTGCCCACTTCCCAAGGCCTCATTGCAGCTGCCAGCATGTCTCTGGGTCTTTTATTGTATTGTAGGTGCATTTGGACCTTGGTTGACCATCCCTTGGGCTGGAAACAGCCCCGTGCTCTTGTATGTGGGACACGGCCTTGTTGGTTGGGTAAAGACACGATGGACAGTGCTGTGCCTGAAATATGTGTGGGTTTGAGGCCCTTTCCCCAGCCAGGAAACCACAGGCTGCCCTTTGCCGCCGATCGTGTTTAAAGGCTCACAAATAAAATTCTCAGGATTCTCTCCAGCCCTTGTTCCTGCAGCTTCAAATGTTCTGCCAGTCTCTGCTTTCCAGTTGCCCCTTTTAGTTAAACTCCTTTTTTGGTCCTGTTTTCCTTCGGCAAGCTAACGAGCCGCTGGATTAAAATACATGAAGCCCAGCCATGGTTGTCCCTGGCTTTTCTGGGAGCCTGGGACTGAAACGAGAACCAGCAGGCTGGGAAAGAGCTATGGGATATACCAGGGTGAGAGATGTTCCCTTGTGGGTTTATGACCACCCCGTAGGGTTTCTGGGGAAATGACACACCAGGGGTCGGTTCAAAGATTGCCATCACCAAGGGCACCCACTGCCCTCACTGAACAACGATTTCAACAGAACCCTGGGAAATGTATAAATAAAATTTATAAACCCCCTTTGGTTTCATCCTCAATTGAAATCTGGCTATAGGACTTTTCCGTAAGTGATGGCTTCCCTCACCCACTCTAATTTGGCTGAAGGCAAGGAGGAGGAGGAAATGTTTCTTAAATTAGTTCTCAGTCGAGTTCTGTAGGATCTGGCCACATTTTCTGGCTGGTTTCTGTCTCCTCAAACCCATGGAGGGAAGAGCTAAATGGCCATGGGAGAGAAGTGCTGCCGAGCCATTCCCATATGGGGCTGCCAGGCATGCTGGGATGGAGGTTTAAGACAGGAGTTGAGTCAGGATATGTCCAAATGCCAGTGGCTCCCTGGCTTTTTGAGAGCTGCAGACCCTGGGTCATGCCTGGGTTGGGGCATTCTGTTCAGCCCCTATAGCTGGTTTTAATGGAAGAACCTCCCACACCTTTTCCAGGCCATCCCTGTATGGCTCCACAGCTGGGGCACCTGCCTGGATCCTCTGCTCTGCTTAGGGATGAGCCCTGGAAACAGAACAACATCTTTTCCCCACTAGCTCAGGCCCTGCAGGCTTGTGGGACCAGATAAATGCCACCCTGATCGCTGGCTCTGAGTGTCTGACAGGTTTACAACGTACAGAGTTGGGTTGGATTGTTCCTACCAGAGATGCTTTAAGAACCCCAAATCAGCTTCCCAAAAATGAGCATTGCTAAGTTCTCTGTGGCATCAGAGAAGGAATGGGGAAGGGGATGGATTGGATCCCCCAAAGACCCTCTGCCATGTCACTGCCATCAGCAGGACTTGGATTTAACCAGACTTGCTGACACCTTGATGGAGGAATTGGAAACCATTTCCTCACCCCAATGGGCTTCCAGGAATAAGAGTTTGTAATCGCACGAAGTTGAAACCAGCTCACGCCATCCATGCTTTGCCCCAAAGCAGTGCTTGGGGACGTTACGGAGAAAGCCAAACCCTTGCCTTTGTCAGTCATAATTTGGGGATTCATTTGGGGCAGGGCTTGGTTGTCCAGCCCTGAGGTCAGAGCGGCTCCTGAGCCTTCCCCCCCAGCCACGTACGCTGTATTTGTGTTCCACTGATTACAATTTCCACCGAAGGGAAAAAAAACCGCAAGGGAAGGGGGAAAACAGAGGGGATAACATTACTGAATAACGAAAGATGACATGTGGGGGAGGATGGGGAGAGGGAGGCGCAGGGACCCTGCTCAGAGCAGGATGGGCCTGGTGCATCACAAAAAAAGACACAAGACCTTTTACCCATGATGGGGATGAGTTTTGGGGTGCTGGGCATGGCCTGGGGAGCCCCCGGCCTCCTGTCTGGGTTGCCCAGCCCCAAGAACTGCGGACAGCCCAGGGGCAGAGCTCTGCCCCACAGGTGCCATGGGGTGCTGGGAGTCAACCCAAAACCCTTCTCCACATGAGATCACCAACACTGGCACACCATGCTGGGGACTGGGATCACACCATGCTGGGGACTGGGACCACACCACACTGGGGACTGGGACCACACCACGCTGGGGACTGGGACCACACCACACTGGGGACTGGGATCACACCATGCTGGGGACTGGGACCACACCACACTGGGGACTGGGACCACACCATGCTGGGGACTGGGACCACACCACACTGGGGACTGGGATCACACCATGCTGGGGACTGGGACCACACCACACTGGGGACTGGGACCACACCACGCTGGGGACTGGGACCACACCACACTGGGGACTGGGATCACACCATGCTGTGGAGTGGGACCACACCACGCTGTGGAGTGGGACCACACCACGCTGGGGACTGGGGAGCGGTGGGTCGTGCCCCGTTTGCAAAGGCAGCAGCTGCCACAGGTCAGAGCCACGCGGGTTCAGCTGGGCACCAACTGAGCCCACTTTCCCAGCTCTTGCCTTTTCCCTCTGTGCTCCCATTACTTTTCCATAGGAAGGACTCTCCAGGCTTGCCAAGGAGGGCCCCCACGCTGGCAGGGCCCCCAACCTCCCGCGCAGCAGCCGCCGAGTGCCGTAAAGAGGTAATTTTCACTAATTTCCACCGAGGCTTCGGCTCTGACTTACGACCTCCATTAGCGCGCGATAAACGCCCCCGGTGCAGCTGGGACCCAGGCCCAGGCAGCGCTGGCATTCCCAGCTGCTCACACACCCGAGCCACGGGGCCACGGCATCCCTGGGCAGGGATGCTCCCTTGGGATGGCTTCCAGGGGTATGGGATCCATCCCCACCGGTCTCCCTCGGTGTTTGGGGGTGGTTCTTCTGCAAAATGCTCATCCCAGAGCACGACGGCACCTCTGCCGACTGCCAGCCTGTCCCTCCCCCAGGCGATGCTGCAAAGCCCCTCCGTGTGCACCGCCACGTCCTGGGACAGAGTTTGCTGCTCCAGCTCTGGCACTTGGCTTTGGGGTGCAGAAAACCCCCCTTTTTTTCAGGGACCGGCTCAGAAGGGAGCGAGTTCAACCCTCTCACGCAAAAAAGCCCAGGCTACGTCTCCCCCAACGTGTTTCATTTTCCATCGTGCTGCAGACCCCGCAGCCCCGAACAGTTTTCTGCCATTAAATTATTTCACACGTTCCATTTATTTGCGAGCAGTTTGCCAAAGACCTTTTAAGCTTTAAATTTTTCACACCCCCCCAGCCAAAATGATCAAATCTGCCGTACCATTTACTTCCCTTCTCCGCCTGGAATGGTATTTTTTTTTCCCCTTTTTTTCTTCTCGGGTATAATTTAAGGGTTGAAATAGCCTGGAGGGAATTAGCTGTAAATTCTTCCTAAGACAAATAAATTCAGCCCTCTAAGTTTCTACGTTTTTCAAACTGTTGAGAGACGTTTTGGGTTTGTTTTACTTGAAATAATGATCATGGCATATCTGACCCTCAGGCTGCGGCCAGCTCTAACCAAATAAATAGCTTTTATTAATTAAGGTTTATCCTTAACAAATAAAACCCCAATTTGATCTCGGCCGGCTGAATTAGCAAAAATAAACAACGGGTTCTCCGGGCACTTGATGTGGATTTAACAAATTAACGCTGGGCCTTCATCAGGGAAGCCACAGGGTGGTGGAGATCTTTTACAGCCAAGAAATCCTTTGGAAAAACAATGTCTTTCGTTTCTCCCATGGTCTTTCTCGGTAAACATGTGCACTCCCTTCATCCCTTCAGACACTCGGGGGAAGCGAGGAGAGCTCCGGCGATGACGTCCGCCAGAGTTTCATGTGCAATTGTTTAACTTGCTCTTCTGAATCGTGCGGTGGGGAGGAAGCGTTTCCCCTCGGGTTGCAGCGAGCTGGAGCGCAGCCCTGGGCTGTGGGAACTGCCCCTCCGCAGTGTCCGCCCGCTCCAGCTGCTCATCCCACCACATCCAGCTGAGACACCCCAAGCCCAGGGGTGATTTGGGGGTGCGTGGGCAGCCGGACACGGCTGAACTCCCTTTCCAGCAGCTACTTCCACGCGGCTGGGGACAGACTGGGAGCCTGGGAGGGGTTTTACCTGCCCACAGTGGGGCTCTGCAGGGAGCAGGGATGGCAGGACGGATGCCCCACAAGCCAGAGGGGAGCCAGGCCCTTGTCCCTGGCCACGGGCACAGGCGGCGCAGGGTTTGTTGCAGAAGGGATGGTGCGAGCTGCCTACACTGCTACAGGTCTTTAATCTCCCCAAATCATCTTGGGAAGCCTGGAGGGCTGAGAAGCAGCTGGGAAGCTGCCCCTCCATCTGTGCTGGGTCACAGAACTGCGGCTCTGTGCACTTTCCTGGGTGCGTGGGACCAACACAGCGTCACAGCTTGGGGGCAAAACCATTATCAGCATAAATCTTGTTGTCTGTGTGGTTTCGCACCCCTACCCAGGGCAGAAGCCCCTTGGGGCCACCAAACCCTGCCCAAGGGGTGTTGGTCCCAGCTTTGCTTGGCACTGTGAGGTTCAAACCCATTCTGGGAACAACCCAGGGGCATGGGGGACAGGGTATCCCCAAGGAACAGCCGCTCCCCGGGCTGCCCCACTGCTGGGAGCAGGCTGTGACCTCCTCATCCTGACCCACTGCCACTCCCTGCTCCCCCTCCAGCCCAATTCCACCCTCGTGAAGACCCTGGGAATGCTGGCGGCTCCGGGGGAAGGTTGAAGCCGGGGGGGTCCAAATGTGCTGAGTCCGAAGGAAACTTTCTCGGCTCAAGTGGCGCACATGAAAAATTTAAGAGAGGGGCAAGTCTCAGCTACTGGAGAAACATTACAGCGAAATGTTTCCGAGGATGTTTCACCTCATTAATTGTGAAAAAACTGAATCGCTGACACGTTTTTACAGGCTGCCAGTTTTGCTGGGGGAAAAGTGTCTCTGTTAAAAAGGAGCAGCAAAAGCCTGGACCAAGAAAGAGGCCAAGGCTGTCCCGGGAGGGCCTTAGCCTGCGCTCACTGACAGGCAGCAGCAGACTGTTTTATGGTTATAGAGCTGCCTCTGCACCAGCCAGAAACCACCCAGTGCCGTGGTTCGCCACCCCCAGCCACAGAGACACCCGGTTTTTGGGAGGATCCTGCCTGGCAGCGCTGCAGCCCTGGGAACGCTCCGTGCACAGCCTGCACCCGCTGAGCCCAGGCGGCTTTTCCCCTTGCACCCCCAGATGCCGGGGATGTGGGTGGTGTCAGCACCCATCACGGCATGTCCAGCGGAAAGCCTGAGCAAGCTGGGAAGGTCCTGGAGAGCTGGCTGAGCCAGCAGCATCCCTGCATCCCAGCGGGGATGTGTCCAATCTGTGCTTGCAACCCAGTGGTGGCACTGAAGCCTTTTTTGTCTCATCTCCATCTTTAGTGCAGCAACTGCATCAGGAATGGGATGCTTAGATGGGTATTGGGAACAGAAGGAACCTGAAAAGGAGGATCCTCGTGTTGTGGGACAGTGCTCCCCTTCGGGATGGTCCCAGCCTGGCATTAGCCACCAAATTCACTGGCGAGGGCCCTGAGTGGATTCAAAGCTGGCTCTCCAGGAAGGGCAGCTGTGATGTATCTGCTGCAAAACCCAAGCACACAGGAGTGACAAGATCAGGAGGTCACAATGAGGAGGGAGGAAGAGAGGGGATGAAGGAGATAAAGAGGGGAACCAGGTGCTGGAGCTGCCACGTGAGGAACAAGCCAGCTGAGTCATGTGCTGTGATTTAAACAGGATGCCCTGAAAGTTCGAAGCTGGTGGAATCCACATGGCTGCAGGTAAAGCCCTGAGGCTGTAACGTGTTCAGCAGTCCAGGAACACTTCCCAGCACTTCCCACCATGCCAGAGGCTCCTGCCCTGAGTGGAGGCTCCTGCACAGCCCAGCACAGAGCTCGCCCAGCCAAGCACAGGCCCCAGGAACGGTGTTTTGGCACGGCCAGCTCCTGCGTCAGCGGAAGCATTTAATGAATTAATTGCAGCCACATTCCCCGAAGGAGGAGGCAGGGTTGGTGGGATGCTGTCAAGCCTCAGGAAGGGGCTGGGGAACATCTTTGGCCACAAAGCTCTGGTGGGAGAAGGCTGAGCAGCACAAGAACTTCCCTCCCACTGTCCCAGGAGTCCAGAGAAGAAAGCGCCACCACCTGCCCTTTTCCTGGGGTGGGCACCACCCACGGACAGACCTTTGGAGAAGGTGGCACGGACGGACCCCGCCGCCAGGCTCTCAGCTCCGGGATGCTCCCCAGCACCCTGGCCTCGATCCCGACCCTGCGTGGAGATCCAGACCACAGAGCCTGGCACCACCAGCAGCCCCTGACACAACCGCTCCAGGAGCAGCCTTCAGAGCCCGCGACAGCGCTGGCGCCCTCGCTGTGCTTTCCCAGCCGCCTGGCTCCTGCACACCCCGGGAGTCGGAGCCGGGGCCATTGTGCGGGGCCGCGGGGCTCAGACTGCCTGGCTGCGCCCACCGACGGGTGGCACCGGCCCAGGGCATCCAGCCTGGGACCCGGAATGCCGAGCACATCCCTTGGGCTCGGTGGTCTGCAAGGGAAATATTCCCTCCCAGGGCCAGCCCGGCGCAGGGCTTTCGGGAGCTGCCAGGAGCATCCCGTGCGCTCGGAGGAGGCTGCGGCTGCAGCCCCACACAATGCGCTGTCCCGGCTCCAGCGCTGCCGCTGCCTCCATTGTGTCAGCGCCCCGTGGGGATGGAGCCGCGGAGGAGCCGAGCTGGGGGAACAGCTGGGGTGCTGCTCCCCAATGTGTACCCTGATTTGCCTCTCAAGGAATGGCAGGGTGAGGAGAAAAGCCTCCTGGGGAAGTCCATCATCTGCAGGGGTTTGCTGGGGACAGTGGCACTGCGTCACTGCCTGGCACACCAGTGGCTTTGAGCGCTCAGGGCCTGGCAGGGTTTGGCATCTTCTCTGCTCATGGCAGGGGAACCCCTCTGGGGTTCAGCCCCTCTGCCTGTATAGGGCTGGGATCACAGAGAGCCTCCAGAAACTCATCCACGATGGTGCTGGCCTGGGACATCCCCTGCGAACGCCAAAGAGGGAGAGAGGAGACAGGACGGCTTGTGATGTGCTGTGGCTCCCAGCTTTGCCCAGGGATGCTCTGAGGGGCTGTGTCAGACCAAAGGGCTCCTCAGGCAGAATTCAGGGTGGCAGGAGCCAAAGTCCTCACGGCACAGCCAAGTGCCTTGGGAAAAGACACCATGGTGGGTTTGTTGTGCCGATCTCAGCCAAGTACTGAGCAGCACCGACCGGCGGGGGAGCAGGAATTTTAATTTTGTTCTCCTGCAAATCTGCCAGCCCCTGTGGAGGAGGCCCAGGGACCAACAAAAGGCTCTGGCTCTGCCCCAGCCACCACCAGCCGGGAGCCTCCCCGGCGAGGAGACGTTCACCATGGGGTTTGCTTTCATCCCCCAGCCAGGAGACCGTCTCGGGGTGGGATGAGCCCAGTGCTCGGGCTGTCCTGCACCTCGCACTGCTGCAGCCCCCCAGGATGCTCCAGGGGACACAGCCCCCCGGGTACCCCTTGGGGATGCACTGCCCATGCTTTGCCCGCTCTGGCTATGCCCTCTGTTCAAACAGCCAAGCGTGGTGAGTGGCGACACAGCGATGGCTCAGAGATGTGTGAACAGGCCTATGCAGCGCAGGGAAATGGTCAGCCCGGACCCCTGAGCCAAAATGCTGGGATTTGGGTCAGCCCCAGGCACTGCTGTGAGGGCTCTGGGCAGAGGGGACAGCCACGGTGGCCACTGGGATGGACAATGCCAGGATGGACGATGCCAGGATGGACCCCACTGTCCAACATCAGGGCTGAGCATGGCAGATGCTGCTTCCCTCCCCATCCTCCAGACCTTTTAGGTACCCTTTGGTGCATCCATGATGCAGCCACGGAGGTGCCGCCGTTGCTCACTCATGGCTGCCTGACATAACAGGTTCCACGGTTTCCCAGCAGGGCATGGGCACATGTAATTAATTAACACTAATGAGACTTGTGCAAGCACCAGCCCCTGGAGCCTGTGCTTGCAAAGCTCCAGTAAAACCTAGGCTTTAACTGCAAAGCGAGTTCCCCCCAGGGCTGAGAAGGGGATGGGATGGTGGGTGCCTCGAGCCATCGCAGTATCGAGAGCTCGCTGGGACTTTTGCTCAGTGGTTGAAAAATAAAACTAATCAGCCAGGGCTGCATAGCAGGAACGTTGTGTAGGGGGCTGGCTCCCAGCCAGGGACCCCTGGCACGGTGATCCCAGCCTTCCTCTCCTCCCCAGCCCCCCAAAAAAGGTGGGTTTTGAAATTTAATAGGCAAAAGCCCAAGCAAGCCAGGCCCAATGGCATCTGGCACTGAAACTCAACACCAGCCCACCAAGTTAAAGCACAGGCCCCATTGCATCAAGGTCATTGCCAAGGAGGGGAAGGAGATGAGGAGGGACAGGGGGAATGATGAGAATCCCCATGGTGTCCCTTCCTGCTGTGACTGCCACCGTCCCAACTCCCCTCTCTTTTCTGGGGCCAAAAGGGTGCTTTTCACAGTGTCACTGAGCACCCATTTCATCAGTGAGCACCAGCACCTGCTGAGAGCCCATCCCACCGCCGCCACCAGTGTCCTGTGGCCAGGGACACCAGCGTGTTTGGCCAGGGTGTGGGATGGGCACAAGCCCCCGGCCAGGACCCCATCCCAGCACCTCTCCAAGGAGGACCCTCGTGGGCTCCTGCACGCACAGCCGTCCTGGAAACCCCTGCCAGCGAGCAGCATCGCTGTCCTCCGGTCTGGTTTTCATTTGAGGTCGGTGGCCTCTCGCCAAATTTATTGTAAAACATTCATTTTAATAAGTGGCTCGTATCTTTTTTTTTTTTCCTTTTTTTTTTAAACCCAGCCCGGTTAACTGTTTGCAGGTTAAAGCAGAACTGTGCATGGTGGGGATGGCAGGGTTGGCGTGGGCAGCGGGGACAGGATGGCAAGCAGGATGCTGGGGCAGGTGCCAGCCATGGGGAGGACACAGGGAACACCTTGAGGATGTCAGGATGGAGACACTACTTTGGGGTCCTGCTTCTACAAAGCCCAGCAGAGCTGAGACCCTCACCCTCCTCACCCCAAGCCTTCATCCCCTCCAGGTCCTCAGGGAGACCATCCCCATCTTGCCACACTGGGCACCCTGACACTCCCATACAAATCCCATTAAACCTTCACCCCTGATGGGTAATCAGGTTGCGTTGAACACACGAAGGGCTTCATGAAGTGGACAGTGCCTGGTAGTTTAGCTTGGACATTTGTTTTAAGTTTTATAAACCTCTAATACTAATAGAATTGCTTCAGTGTCTTTTAATTTAAACGAAAACAGTTATTTTTTTTAATTTAAAAATTCCCCTGAGGTATTTACAACCCCCAAATTGCAGCCATGTGGCCGGCCCAGCCGAGAAAGTGAAATTGGTGAGGAGGGAGCGTGGCAGCTGCCCCAGCCCTGCACTGCCCCGAGCAGCACCACGGAGTTGTGTCCCCACATCACCCATGTCCCCTCCACAGCACCCCACGGCGCTGCTTCACCTTTGCTGGGGACATGGGATCCCACCTCATGGGGTAACCAGCCCCCTGAACTGCCCACCACAGCTATCCCCAGCAGGGTGGCATCCTTCTGTCTTCCCTGCCTTCCTTCTGTCCTTCCGTTTCAGTCCTTCCCTCTGGAAGGAGGCAGGAGATGCCCCTGCCTGTGACCCATCCTGTGCTCACCTCATCGGTGCTGCTGCTGGTCCAGGCTCTTTGCTCTCTGGGTGTGGGGTCCCCTGTGTGCCCCCTGCAGCATCACTGCTACTGCTACCCCCAACTCACCCTGCAGCCAAGTGACCCCCCCCGCCCCCGCAACACCCCCACACACTCCCTCCCCCCTCGNCCAGCCCCTGAAATACCCTGACACATTCCCTGACCCCTGGCAGTGTCCTGTGTAGCTTGGGGAGCAGCACAATCCCCCCCACCCAGCAATGCCCCGCATGACCCGGGGTACAATGCTGACCCCCTGCACACCTTGGGGTGCGGAGCAGCACCCCCCTACACACACTGCAACACCCTGAGCAACGCGACACCTCCCAAACACACTCTGCAATGCCCCGTGCAGCTCAGGACGCAACACAACCACCCCCCTGATGCCCTGCACAGCTCGGGGTGCAGTCCACAGCCTGGGGTGGCTCGGCCGGTCCCGGCTCTGTCCCTGAGCCCCTCCCGCAGCCCCCCGGCTCAGCTCCCGTGCGGGCTGGGAGGGCC
>VWZF01002009.1:357565-372388 GCA_013396755.1 Sclerurus mexicanus
ACCCCCTACCCGGCACTGACCCCTCACTTACCCCTTCACCTGCCTGTGCCCACCCTGTGCCTGGCAGGGACACTGGTGCCACTGCTCCCAGGTGATGTCCCCAACTCTCCTGTGCCTGGTCCTGCCAAACCAACATGGGGAACTGAGGCCAGGTGGCCCCATCACAGCTGTGACCCCACTGCAGCTGAGACCACCCCCTTTGGGGTCTCATCCCACCCCACTGTACCCCCACCCCAGCAGGACATGGACCTGCGGTGCCCAAGGCCTTTGGAATAGTATTGCTGTGGGGACGGTGACAGTGACAAAACTGGGCTGGTTACAGCTGTGTCCATGGGGAAAGGAGGCTGGCGTGGATTCTGTGGTGTCTAATATGGGGTGAATCCCCCCCTCCCCTTCCCCAGACACCAAGCTGCACAAAAGGAACAAAATCTGCTTGAAATCACCCCAAGCAGTCTGAAGGCAGCGACAACAGGGACAACACTGCACAGGCACAGGAGAAACGGGATCTGTTCCAGGCACTCACCCACCCCAAAATGTTCTCATGGTCCAAGCAAGGACTTGCTGCCCCCAGAAACAGAGCTACTCACCCCATGGCCATCCAGCAATCCATGTCACAACCAGGATGTTGCCATCTTTCCATGGGCATATGCAGAAAAAAGAGGAGACCCCGTGTTTGGGCAAGCAGCCGGGTCAGCTTTTGGGCCCCCAGGTCCCCCCGAGTCCCTGTGAAAGTGCTGGGGACAGCTGGGGACACAGCGAGATCACCTCTGTGCACAGAAAGCACTGCTTGCACCCTGCTTTGCTGTTCCGATTTTAAAGAAGCAAGGCTCTGTCACCAGGGAGGGGACACTGAGCACAGGGCTCAGAGGCAGGAGAGGTGTTTGGGAGGTGCATGGGGGTGAATATCTCCGTGCCCAGGCACCTGAATGACCAAAACCCACCGCTTTCCCCTCACTGAAGGCACCAACAGCCATTGCATTGCTCTGGTTGTCACCTGTGTTTTCAAGCACCTGCATCCCATCCATGCAACCTATTTCCCATGGGTGCCTGCAGCACTTGTTACCTCTGCTTGCCCCAAAAAGATAGTTCTATCATTTTTTTTTCCACCATGCTGCACTGGGGTTCCTGAAGATCCTTTCCATGAAATCCTGGCCACCTCCTCCATCCTTTCGCACCACTGAAGCCCTTCATGGACGCAGGAAGGGAATGGTGCTCCCGTCCCCTTTGGGGTGGGGGCTCTCTTTTGGCCCCTCAGATTGCAACGAAACCTGCAGTGGTGGCCTTAACCCATGGGCCAATCTCATTTGCAAATGTTCCCTTTGGTTTTATATTACTCCTATTATTAATTTTATTAAGGCAACAGGGTTTGGCTGAAAATTAAGAGGAAAACTAAATCAGTTGAGTGTCCCTTGGCTCGCCGTGCTCCCGAGCCCAGCTGGTGATGAGGCTCCCAGCACTGAGGCCTCCCTGTCGAGTCCCACTCTCTGCTGGGGCCGGGTCCAGCCTTGGACCAAGTCTGCAAAAACCGTGGCAGCAGCATCAGCCACAGCTCCAGCCACAACACGGAGCTGCCCGTGCCCTCCTCGGCTCAGCTGCCTCCCCGTGGTCACTGCTGCCGGGAAATGCCTGTCCTCTGACGGGTTGCAGTCTTGTCACTCAGTAATTCCTTGTGTGACAAGACAGAAAACACCCCCCAGACCCCTTTCTGCAGCCCATTTGTTTCCCCGCACACCCTCCTCCTGCTCCCACTCACTCGCTGCCTTCCAAGGTAATCACGGTGCTGCGATCGCTCTTCAGGAATATTTTTTTTCTTTTCCCCAGGTGCTTAATCACCCTTATTACCCTTTTCTGATTAATTAATTCTAATTAATTTTGCACTATCATTTTTGAGAAGAGGTGACCAGGACGGCACATGTTGTTGCAGGTGATTTGCAAGGCAGGTCCTGCAGTGCCGGCACGGCCCTTCCCTCGGTGGTTAACCCGGGTCTGGGCGGGCACCTGCTGCCCCGTTTGCTGCCATTAATGGCAATTAATTGAGCACTGAAACCTCCAAGGCCCTGGGAAGAGCCCTGAGATACTTTCCTGGGAACCACACGGGATGCTCCCACCTTCTCTGCTCTGCTGGGGCGGTGGGGTTTGACCCCAGCCAAACCTGTCCCGGTGTCCATGTTTGCCCAGCTCCTTCAGCTGCCTCTGCTGTGCCATGGCCAAGCCTTGGGAAGTCGGAATAAATTAGGTCAGGGCTTTTCCTCGCTCTGCTGAGAGCTGCCAAGGCACTCAGAGGGGTGGCAGAGATGTGGGTCCCCTCGTGCTAGCCATGCTCCATCACCTCTCATCTTCCAGCACTGGTGCCAGCCCTTTTCCAGGTGCCAGCCCTTTTCCAGGTACCAGTCAAGGCTTCACCTGTGTCACCCCGGTGCCTTTGGAGCCAAAAGTTGATGTGGTTTTGGTGATCCTGTCCTTAAAATAAACACGGATATCCTGGGGACAGAAGTCATTGTCCCTTTGCTGTTTGTCCCAAAAGCAACCCTTGTCCCAAGCGCCCAGTGAGGAGAGGGGACGGGCTGGGACACGGGCTCATGCTTTTGTCAGGGCTTCCCATGTCCCTGTTTGCTGTCCCCAAACAGTCTGGAGCTGGTCAGGCTGCCCAGGTGACTACCTCGGTTTGGGGCTGGGACCATCCATCCCACCTCACTCCCTCGGCCAGTGGCTCTCGTGAGGAGGCTGGAGCATCATCCCTGACACTGCTGAACCGCTCCAGCAGCCTGAAATATAAAAAATGTATTTATTATATAGTGTAATAGATGTGATAGACTATAAACTGTATACTGTATGCTAGCTCATAGATAAGAGATATAGTGTGTGTGTGTATAAATAAATATTATGTAGTGTGTGTATAATATTGTGAATATAATCATGTATATGTATTAAGTATATGCATATATAGTGTAAATGAACGATTTATGCCAATATATACACATATTATATATACAGCACACCATATACACCACACATATATAGACATATTTACATACCAGATAGATACAGGTATATCCCTACATATAAGTGTGAGTACATGAGTATATGCACATATATATACAAATACACTGAGAACAATATATATACATATGTAAAACATGTTTTTAATATGTGTGTATGGTGTACCTGTTGTGGTGAGGGGAAAGAGGGAGAGAGAGGGAGTATGTATGTGTGTGTACATGAGCAGAGCACAGTGCAGCTGCCCTGGCTCCACGGCCAGTGCAGGGCAGTGAGGAGGAAGAGGAGGGAAACAAGAGGAAAGGCACAGCAGGGAGAAGGAGGGAGAACACAAACCATTCCGAGTTACAAACGCTCCCCTCTTTGATTAATTGTACTTTCTGTTTGATAAATGTTACTCGTGAGTATAAAATATGCAAAGCACTTAGCAAGTTCACACTGTTTAAAGAACTCAACTAACTAAATTAAAATTCGATGATACGCAGGGAGCCGCTGAAGAGCAGCGTGGCAGTGCTGTTTGGGGAGCCAGCCCCGCGCCACGGCCACGCATCCTGCCCGCACATCCCTCCCTGCGAGCCCAACCCAGCCCAGGGGAAGGAGGGTGGGTTTGGCCAGGCTGTGGGTGGGGATTTCTTGTGTGGAACTGGCTCCCTGTGGGGCTGCAAGGGGCCACTCTGGACCATCCTCACCCCACGACTTGGCTCTGCAGGCAGGGATGACCCAGCCCACTTGGAGGAGGCAAGGGTAAATAATTTGCTTTAATTTCCAAGCACTCACCATTGCAGGTCGCAGCACCCAAGCACCAGTGGCTTCAGTCTATCGCCCAAGTCCCCAGACCAGGGATTTTCTGGCACTGCTGAGCCCCAGAGTGGCACCCCAGCAGCCCACCCTTGAACCACCACGTCTCCCATCACGCCCCAGTTAGTGACACCTCCCTGCGCACTCACAGCGCTGTATCCTTCCAGCCCTTTGGAGGAAACCAACTGAGCCCTTCCCAGCTTTCCCAAAATGGCAGCTGAGCACCCTTGGGTGAAGGAGAAGGATGAGGCACCCGGTCCCCCCATGGGAGCTCTGCCAGCTCCCACCTCTGCCCCAGCCCACGGGCTGGGGGGTGCAGCGAGAGCTCTGGGCAGGATGAGGTGTGCGCTGGGGGGGTCCCAGGGGGTGTGCACTGGGAGAACACAGTGGGAGGATGCAGGGTGTGCACTGGGAGAACACAGTGGGAGGATGCAGGGTGCGCACTGAGCAGTTTCCCGGGCTCCCAGCACATGGCACGTGTCTGACTCGCCCTGGCCACACTGCTCAGGCTCCCGCTCTGTGCCATTCCCATCATCCCAGGTGAGCAGGGCTTGCTGGAGGCGGCTGGGCTTCGAGAGCAGCAGCAGCAGCTGTGTCAGGCAGGTAGCAGCTCCCTCCTGCCTGCAGCTGAGAGGAGAAAGAAGGAAGAAAACCTGGCCTGGATCTGGCCTGTCTGAGCTCCTGCCTCTCTAAAAAGATCCAAGAGCCCCACTGGAAAGGTTTAAGCCCTTGGGAGACCCACTGGGTCTGACAGGACCCCAAGCCACCCTCGTCCTGTCTCACAGCACAGGGGCCAGAGCCCACGGGAAACCACATCCTAAAATCCTTCACATCCTAAAACCCCCACGGCCTAAACACTGAGGGAGCTTCAAGTTCATAATTTCTGTGATGCCAGCAAACCCAGACAAAGTGCTGGTGCTGACGGGCCAAAACTCTTTGCGTCTGACTGCCAAGGGATATTTGTTCAGCTCCCCATTCTCCTGAGCCTCCTCTCAATGCTCCAGCCAAGCTGAGCTCTCAGGGCAAGAAGCTGCAGGTAGGGGATGGGCAGGACAGAGGGACTTGTCCAGGGGAAAAAGGTTTTTTCTCCAAAGACCCAAGCCTTCACTCAGTAGATGAATCCTTCTGCAAGGTGCGACCCCACGCCTCCGACAGGACACAGGCTAAAATGAGCCACACTTTGCAAAACTTCCTGGGAGATTCTGCCAGGGAGGGATGAGCCGATGTGGTGGCACCACAAGGCGCTGCTGCGGAGCCAGCCCTGAGCCCAGCCCCGAGCCCAGCCCCGAGCCCAGCCCCGAGCCCAGCCCCGAGCCCCGGCACGGCCCCGGAGCCCCCGGCACATCCCAGTGCGGCACGGCCGATGCCGGGCTCGGTGGGAACAAGCCAGCTCAGCTTATCCTTGCAGTTCGAGCAATGATTTAGCCCCCGTGAACCCACCCGGCTGTAAATCCTGGCACAGACAAGCCCCAAACATTCATTTCAGGCATCGCAGTTTGTGTCATCTCGGCATTAGCATTTGCACTCCTATTAATTAATACTTGTTAAACCAAGACTAAAAATAAAGCGCTCAGCTCCCTGTCTCAGCTAACGCCTCTTTGACCTCGCCCCGCAGCACGGCTGGGCTGTGGCACCCGGCTGCTCCCTTCTCCAGAGCCACAACAGAGGGAAGAAAAGGATGTGTTGAAGCAGGAACCCTGCTAAAGCAAAAATCGCCCCTTTCTGCACCACCCGGCCTGTCCTGCCACAGCTACAGGTGTGCAGGGTGTGAGGATCACCTGCGGCTCGGTCCGGGATGAGCCGGGGGTGATGAGGTCAGCAGCACACACTGCATTTAACCTTTTTTTCCCCCATTCCAACTTCTGAATTTGTTTTTCTGTGCTTCTCTTCTTCCTCCTGGGCTGGGCCAGCTTGGTTGTACTTCCCATTCGGGGTTGATTTCATTTCCCAAGCGGGATATCCTGGGAGGGCTCGTGTCCAGGAAGGAAATGGTTCATGGTGGTGTGCACAGGTGGGCTCAGTGCCCGCACACAGGCAGGTGCTGCCACTGCTGCCTGCAACTACATCCAACAGGCAGCAGTTGCTGCAGAAGTCCCTTTTCCCTGCCCAGGATCTGCTGCTGCCCATCAGAATCCTTTGGTTGCAAAGCCAGTGGCGGAATGTGTGTCAGTCCTACTGCTGGGGCAGCTGCAGAGGAGCGAAGGGCCTGAAATGGGGGTCAAAAAAGCTTTTGGGAACGCCAGAGGGGAAGCCTGAACGGGTTTGAGCACAGGCAATGGTGCTCCTCACCACACTCCAGCCCAGAGTTAAACCCACCAAGCTCTATGTTTCCTTTGTTCCCAATTTCCCAAGCTCTTGGGCCCCCTTCAGACCTCAGCTGAGCAAAGAAGAAATTCTCAGAGTAGGCTCCTTCCCCTACTGTTTCCATATATTGCACGTGGATCAATAGCACGCAGAGCTGAGGTGAGTGGCCGGCACGGTGTTGGCTGGATGAGGCTGTGCCAGCTGCAGTTCCCTGATGCTGGTTTGCAATATTTAATAACATTAATGATAATAGCAGTAATAACATCAATAACAACACCAGTGATTTGTTAGTTTACCTTTATGAATGAAAAACAAGCTGAGAAATTTACACAACTCCAGGAAAGCCCTAGGTCACCAACCTGCATGACTTAAACCACCAAATCTTACAAGACTTGGCCATGCCCTTGCTTTGGGTGCTCTTCCCTGAGCCCCTCGGATTTAATTTGCTGGAGAAGCCCAGGCTTCTCCAAAGCTGGAGTTCAGGATCCCACCCTCCTTTGCTGTGCTGGGCAGCCTGGTGTGGATTCAGGGGGCAGAGGGGATGTCCCAGCCCGGGCTGTGGGAAGGAGGAGATGATGCCCAGGTCCCCCCTGAGCCTGGTCGGGTACCAGAGCCAGCAGCACCAGCAGTGCTTGGGGATGCAGCACAGCTCGCACACGTTGGGAGTGAATGTTAATGGTGCCAAGCTCCTGGGAGAAATGATCAAATTCTTTGAATAAAGCAGGGGGGAGAGGAAGGGGAGGGGGAGGAAGGGAAAATAACTCCACATACTAATTCTGCTGATGAGAATTAAAATTGGGCATCACTGACCCAACCCCAGAATGAGCTGCTTTGGAGCCACAGCTCAACCCCAGCCCAGCCAGAGCCACCCCACAGGTCAGGTCTGCCTGAGCCTCACTCGTGCCTGTCCCCCCAGAGCTCTCTGCTGGGTTAAGCCAGTGGCTCCCTGCACAGCCTTGGGGCAGGATCAGGCCCCAGCACCGGGGAGGGAAGGGCTAACCCAGCTGTGAGCTCGAAGAGTGTTTGTCTTCATCACTGGTGGCTTTGCCTCACCCAGCTTTACCTGCCCAGAGTTGTGAGGTTCTTTTCAGCACCAAAGATTACAAAATGAAATGTTGAGGGCTTTTAATTAGTTTGTTATTAGCTTCCTGTGTTTAGAGCCTTTAAAGAACTTGTTTTTCCCCGCTGTGGGCTCTGTCAAGGCAGAAGGTCCTCCTGGCCTGAGAGGAAGGCAGAGACTCAGCAGTGATCACAGGACTCCAGGACATGCTGCTTTAAAATGAAAATAAGGCAAAAGTTTGGGAGTGGGCCATGCCATGGGCTGCGGGATCCAACCCTCCCGGCCAGCAGCTTCCTCCTGCCCTGCTCCTCTGGGAGCTGGAAAAGCTCCTGTGGAGCCTGGGAAGTCCCATGGGAGGGAGGTGACTCCAGCATTCCCAGGGCGACTCTCCAGGCACGAGAGGACTTTCCTTGGCTTGGGCACACGGCTGGACTGAGGAGGGCAGGGGGCTCTGTGGTGGGGGGGACGGGGAGGCCTCGAGAGTCTCTGCTGGGGTCGGGGCTGCAGAAATCCCAGGGGGACACCCATGGGTGGGACTCCCCTGCCTGTCCTGCTCTGCTGCACCCCACCTTCCCACCCCCTCTGCTGCGCCGCCAGCCGTCCCCTCTCCCAGGCTGTGATTTCATTTTGATCTCGGGCTGCCTTCCTCCCTCCCTCCATCCCTCCTCCCTCGCTGGCTGCTGCCAAGTCCGCAGGTTCCCGCTGTGACCTTGAGCTGGTTTCTGGAGCCGGTTGTGGGTTTCTTAAAGGAGCCATGGGGTCTCCTGGCACCCCTCTCCTGCTCCCCCAAATTCCAGCCAAGCCATGCCCGGGGATTGGGGGGAAGAAGGAGTAAGGGCAGGGGGCCCCCAAGGGTACAAAAATTGGGAGACAATGGAAGTGACCAATTCTGTGGCCACAGAGTCACAGCTTGGCCACACTCACCACATACTGCTGCTCTCTCTGGGGTTAAACAGCCACTGGGAAAGGGGTTCCTGCTCACCAGACCCAGTGCTGTGCAAGGGATGGAGTGGGCAAAGCCCCCACTTGTGCTTGGTACCCAGAGCCAGCAGTGGCATGGGGAGGTGCAGGGGTGCTTGGACTCGTGGGGTGCACCCACCTCCCAGCACAAAGGTGGGTCGGTGGCCCTCGCTGGCAGTGTGGGGGCCCTCGAAGCCCGCAGCCTCCAGCAGTGGCAGGGAGAGCTTCAAAGCAAAGGTGATGCCAGCTGCTCCCAGCTGCTCTGCAAAGCCAAGCCATGGGGCACACAGCACCCGCCATGGAGAGATGCTCCTGGTTTCCTTGCTGCACCACACGTGTGTGCAAACACAGCCCGACTCACTGGGAAGCTGTTGCTTGCACTCAGCGGTGGGTGTTGCATGTAAACTCCGAATCCCACAAGCATCCCTTGAAGGCGAGCAGTGCCTGGAATCTCAGCAGGGCAGAAACCCCTCAAAATGCCCTCACCCCAATTTCTAAAGCCACCTCAAACCTGCCCAGGAAAATCCTTCTCTGGATTAAGCCCCACATGGGATGTGGCTTGGTCTGGAGGGGGACTCCTCCCTCCTGGGCTGAGACTGAGAAGCCAAAAAGCTCCTCAAAGTGCAAACAGCTCCAGTGTGGATGTGCACATGGAGACTCTCAGGAGCAGCAGTGTCCTGGTGCTTACGCCACACAGGTTTTAAGCCATGGCTTAGCTAAGATGGACAGGCTGAGATTCCAGCCCTGTTTGCCCAACCCAGGCCATACTAAAAGCTCCATCAGCCGGAGAGGACCCCAATCAATAGAGCCTTCAAGGCAAGTCATAAAACTTTGCAATTATGCAGGCAGCACTTGCTGCTCTGCAGTGAAGGCGGTCTTTAATTCATGGGGATGCTCCCAGGGAACCAGGGAGAGGGGTCTTAAATAAGGCAGAAGGAACGAGGGGCTGCACTGCTGCTGCCTGCACAGGGTGTACAGTGGCTTGGAAGGTGCTGCAGTGACAAACCCACAGGTGAGCCTTCCTCCTCATCCACAATGCACTAGAGGTGCTGGAGAGATCCAAAGGTGCCCCCAGACTCCACCTTTGTCTGAACATCTCTCAATCCCAAGGATGCTGAGCATGCAGCTTCACTCCTCGCTGCCTCACATGTGCACATATAGTGGGACTCTGCAGATCAGCCTGGGGACCCCAAAACTAAGTGTTACCCTGAGAGCTGGGAACCAGCAACAGCTTCTGCCTTGGTCATGGAGCTCATGGTGGCTTGTAACAGCATGGGAGGGGGCAGGAGGAGGTGATCTCAGCCCTATCTATTGTAGGTACAAAAAGGGAAACTGAGGCACCATGGTGTTACAGAAGCAGATGGATGAAGGACAGTTATGGAAGCAACTCAGTAGGATCCATGACTTAGAGCAGAACAACCACACAGCAATAAAAACCCCAGAGATTTCCCTCTGTTTCACTATAAAAAATGTCACATTTGGACCACATAAAGGTACTAACAGGCCACCAAAAGTCACAACCCAGTAGCCAAGACACCCTTTGCACCCCTTGAACCCACCAAGGAGAAGAGAAACTGCTCCTCTGCCACCTTCACCTGAGCTGCTGGGACCAGTGCTCTGCACAAGGAGCCAGGTCTGGCCTGTGGGTGTTGGGAACTGAAGCACTTGGGGCTGTTGAGGCAACGCAGGAGGCTCAGCCATGGGAAAAGCCCAAGCCCACATCCCACCCAGCATGGGGACACAGCCCTTGGCTCAGGCAGCGCCACAGCAGGAGGAGGAGGGAATGGAGCGGGAGAAGGCAGGGGAGAAGGCAAGAGAGGGAAGAAAAGGAGAAAAATGAGTTTTCCTGCTGCCCCAGCGGTGTGGCGATTGATCGGGTGCAGGCTGGTGTGGAGCGGTGCTGAGAGCCTCATTCCCCACCGCCGGCTCACAATTATTGGAAAAAAACCGGCGCTGCTGCTGCAGTGAAATTAGTTATTGATCTCTTGTCTGGGTGACAAGCACGGTGCTGGGCTGCCGGGCTGCTCTCCCACGGGCCGGCCCCGCAGCCCCTCTGCCCACCCCGCCGGGGCTCAGCATCCCACGGCTCTGCCTGTGTCGAGGAGGCGACCAGAGGTCTCAGCGCTCACCCCTGCTCCAAAGCTGCTCCCCAAGGAGGTTTTGCTCACCCCACTGCACGCAACGAAGACATCAGTGGGAGAAAAAGGGCTCTGCCCCACGCAGGATGGGACCCCTGAGTGCCGACAGCACTTCGCTTATGCACTTCCCAAAGCTTTGCCCCCCCACCCACCACCATCTCCTGGCCCCCGGGGATTGGGGTCAGGGTGTCCTGAGCCCTTTTCTACTTCCTGATAACCTGGCTATCGCGGAGGGAGATAAGGCAGCGGGGAATCAGGCAGCCAGAGAGCTTTTGTTGTCTGGAAAGGCTCTGCACATCCCTGGCTGCAGCTGGTCAGAGAGGCTGGACCAGCATCGGCCACGAAGGGGCTGTGACGCTGGGGCAAACGGTGTCTGCTCTTCCCAGGGAAACTTTCAGTCTCAATAACAAAAATCGGGTATTTATTTTCTTGTTGTAAATCCTGGCAGGAGGCAGGAACAACAGGGAACATTTCAAACAATCCTGTTTTCCTCAAAACGTGGTCACCAGAGAAAAGCTTTGCCCCGGGATAGTCGGGGTTTGGTTTCCAGAGGGTTTGTTTGGAGTCTCATGTTTGCTTTGAGTTCATTGAGGTGTTTCTTTTGCACAGAGCCCAGGTGTCACTGGCAGGGACAGGTTTGAGGCTGGCACTCGAGTCTCCTTGGCTACCTCAGGGTTGTTTGACTGTTCATAGGATTTTTTTTCCACCAACTTTTTGCCCCAGAAAGCAGTTCCCTAAAGGGATCCCTCCCCAGGGAGTAATTCATGTGGCTTTTGGGATATAAGTGAAAAGCCAGATGATGGGCTGCTGGGGGCCAGAGGTCTCTGTAAAATGTTCATAATTTTTGCTTGGGCTTCTTTTGGAGTCTGGGCCATGGGGATGCAGCCGGTGACTCTGCCTGGTGGGTCCCATGGGTGGTGGGTGTAAATTGGCATCTGGGGGTCTCCCTGGGAGGACAAGAGCTGGTGGCACCCCCCGTGCACAGAGCCTGCAGGCTGTGCTGGTGGCAGGATGCTAAGAGGGGACACGGTGGGGACAGGATGGAACAGGACCTGCACCATGAGTAGCTCCCAAGCATGGGCAGAAAGTGCCACTGAGATGGCAGGCAAGGGGGACAGCGGCTGGAGGCCACCAAGGGCCACAAAGATGGCTCATGGGATGCCCCCAAGCCCTGTGGCAACCGGCACAGGCAGCTCTCACCTCCTGCCTCCCTCTCAGCATCCCAGGCAGGCAAGACCCTGTCCCTATGGGTGTCCCTGGGGAGGCTGAGGGATCCTGGCCCCTTTCCCAGCCCTAAACAAAAGCCTGGGAACAAAAGCCTGCGGGATTCGGGAGGCATCTCCCAGCTGGGGGGTATTTGTTTAGCCTGGGGGGGAGGTGGAGGGAGGAGAGGAAACTGCATTTCAAAGTGTTTCACCCTTTGAAAACCTTTTGCAGAACCCCCCAGTGCCCTCTGCATGGCCCTGGTATCCCTGCGAGAGGACACCGGGTCCCCTCCGACCACCTCCGTGTCTCTGCTGGGGAGGGAACAAGAGAGAAGATGGGGAAAGAAAAGAAAAGGCGAATTCAGCCAGGAGGAGGGAGCAGATCGCTGCGGGAGCATTTCCCCGGCTCGGCTCGGCGCTTCTCTGGGTGGGGAAGTTGGAGCCCCAGCTCCAGGGACGGACTGCTGGGCTGAAAGGGAGCTTGGGAACTCATGTGTTTCTCTCCAGTTCTCTCAATTTTCACAATTACACTGTTTGGGGGTTTTTTGAGGGGTGGGGGGGTGTTATCCTGAGGCTGGATCAAAACCTGGCCCCATCCCAACCTACCAGCACCTGGAGCAGATCCATGGGCACACAAGTCCCCTTGGCAGTACTGGAGGAGGTTGGTAGAAGCCACCAGGCAAAGCCTGTCCATTGTGGCTCCTCCAGCAAGGTGCCACCAACACTGGGAGGGCTCTGGACACCTACAGTCATCCTCAGGTTGCTTTTGCAGGTCCCTTTGCCATGTCCCTCGCCCAAAGCTTGGCACATCCCTGCACAGACGAAACCCCAGCACCTCCGGCCCTGCTGTGACACCAGCCTGTGCCCCAGGGACACCTCACACAAGTCTCCTGGGGCTGTTGCAGTGTTTCATCACCCTAAAAACACCCATTTCCTCCGGGGCCAAGCAGAGAGGTGCAGCAGAAACTGCCTCTGGCATCTTCTCCCGAGAACCTGCTTCCCAGTTTGCAACTGGGCACTCTCCAGGTGAGTCAGCCTCACCCTGACTCTGCATAGGAAGGCCCCGTGCGAGCAAACCAGCGCAGCCCCAAACCTCCCAAACCCCAGGAAAGGTGGGATGTGGATCCCAGCCGCTCCTGCCAGCCCCCGGAGCTCTGCACTCCACAGAGGCGATGGGGAGAAAGGTGCAGACACGGGGCTGACCACATCCACCGGCTCTCCTGCCTCCCGCTTCCCTCGGGCGCGCCGGCGGAAGCCGAGCCCACGCCGACAGCGGCGGCTGGGCAGATGGAAAGACCAAATGATGGCTTTGCAGGGGGCCTGGGATTTGTTTGAGCCATCGCTGTCTCAGTGAGTGACTTCGAATAACGGATACACTTGAGAAAATCGCCATCTGCTCCCGGACAATTCGCAACCAGAGGAAAAGGTGAAATAAATTCAGCGACTGTATTATCTCCCCGTCCGCAGCTCCGACAGCAGGGTCAGGCTTTGTGCAGCATCCTGAAAGTGATTTGGGAATGAGAGGATGGTTTGGGATGAGCAAGGAGCAGACAAGCAGAAAGGGATGGAAGAGCTGAGGCCCTGGGATGTTGCGCCCACAGCAGGGCTCTCCTGGCATCCTGGGTTTGGCGAGTTTGGCAGGAAGACGGAATCTCACCAGATCTGTTATTTTTTTTTTCCATCTCTGAATTTCGAGTGCCTCCTGCTTCCAGCTGGGCTGGAAATACCACAAAAACAGATGCTACAATGCAGCACATTTAGTGCTTCAAACACGGGAAGAAATCAGACATGAAAAATAAATGCAGGGGGTTGCAGTGCTGGCCCCACTGGCCGGGCTGGCGACGAGGCTGAGGGCAGCTGGAAGAGCCCTCAAACCCACAGCCCAGCCCACGCCAGGCTCAGCAGCTCTGAAAATCAAACCTCTCATCCTCAGCAGGGCAAACCCATCTCAGGAGCAGGTAAAAGTGCCTCCTGTGTTTGTGTTCAGCCACGCCTGTGAGCTCAGAACCTCTGTATGGCTTAGACAGGCAGTTTTTATGCAGTTAGGAGGGGGATAAATCTTTCCCCCAAAGTCACAGCACTGTGCAGCATTCCCTGGCTGCAGGGAGGTCCAACAGGACCTCACTGGGGCAGAAAAACCTTCACTGCTTGGTCTTGCAGGGGTGGCAAGAGCTGGGGAAGAACAGGGCTGGACATGACCATTTGTGGTGGCCTTTTGCTCCTGGCAAGCCCAAAGTGAGGGTGCAGAAGTGCCCAACACTGACATTGCCCTGCGTTCCACCTGCACAAAGGGAGCCTCTTGCATGGGTGAAGGTGATGATGGGATTTCTTCACCTGCCTTTTCCTCCTCCCTGGACTTTACCTGGGCACGAAAGCTGTGTTTGGCTCCTGGGGAACACCACCCATGCTGACACCACCAGCCATCTCCTTGGCCAACGCAGACACCTCGTCCCACCTCAACCCTTCCCACGGGGGACACAGCCCGTGTGGGCTGGCTCAGACAGCCTGGCTCCCATCCAGAAGACCCCTTTCCCTCAGGAGAGGCTCCCAGCCCCTCACATCCAGGATACCACTCCGGACCAGTGGAAATGAGCCAGGGATAAACCCTCCCTGAGGGGCAGCAGATGTGCTGGTGTGTGGGTGCAGAGCAGAAGCCCCCACTGATGTACTTGCTGCCCACACAGGAGATAAAATTCCCAGCTGGTTTTAGAGCAGGCAGGAGGTGGGCAAGGCACTGCCTAAAAGAGAGGAAAATGACTGTGACCCTGACCAGGGTGTCACAGGGAGCCCCTGGCTGCGGGGGTCACTTCGGGGGGACCCTGCACGAGGTCCTGGGGAGCTCCACAGACACATTGGGGTCCCACCTGCCAGCACAGCATCCCTGAGCACAGCACTGCCGGCTGGCAACTGGCACAATGCCCCAGAGCTTGTGCTTCGCCTTGGGCTGGCTGCTGTCACAGCTGGTCCCCTCCTCACTGGGGATGCTGAGGGTGCCCAGTCCCCACTGGGATCCCGAAAGGCTTCATGCCAAGTGGCACGAGCAGCTCTCTCTCGGCACAGAGAGGCAAAGAGAGTGTCTGGGAGCACAAGCCCAGCTGGCGCCCTGAGGAAGTGGAGAATGAGGATAGAGAGGGAGCGGAGGATGAGGATGGAGAGGGAGGGGAGGATGAGGATGGAGAGGAAGCGGAGGATGAGGATGGGGAGGAAGCGGAGGATGAGTATGAGGAGGAAGCGGAGGATAAGGATGAGGAGGAAGCGGAGGATGAGGATGGGGAGGAAGCGGAGGATGAGGATGAGGAGGAAGCGGAGGATGAGGACGGGGAGGAAGCGGAGGGTGAGGACGGGGAGGGAGGGGGGGGGG
>VWZF01002009.1:372623-395824 GCA_013396755.1 Sclerurus mexicanus
AGAGGAAGCGGAGGATGAAGACGGGGAGGAAGCGGAGGATGAGGACGGGGAGGAAGGTGGGATGGCAGGGCAGACCGCATAGCCGAGTGGGAGCGGGAAGGCGAGGCAGCGCAGTGAGGGAGAGGGAGCAGAAATCTGTTGCCCAGGCTGTGCGCTTCGCTGTCAGCCGGCTCTGATTAACGGGCTGCCTTCCAGCTCCGCGCCGGCTGCGTTCCTGGCAGGAGCGGAGCCCCCCGGCTTCCTGCCGTAGGAGTGGCTCGCTGAAAGGGTACATTTGCACAATGTGCCTCTGGAAAAGCGATGCCAGAGGTTGCAGGCGGGGGAGCCGGGCGAGCGGGCAGCTCCGCTCCGCTCCGCTCCGCTCTGCCTGTGTAATGGAAAAAACCCTCTGGGGACGCGCAGGGAAATATCAGCTTACACTCCCCCAGCACGGCAAAGCTGGGCCCGGCCGGCCGTGGATGGGGGAACGAGAGGATGGGATGGGGTGATGGTGGTACCCACAGCCAGACCCTCGGTGCTGCTCCGGATCAGCCCCGGTGTGGGGAACAACAGGGCTCTGCCCAGCGACCCCACTGCCGTGGTCTGTGGGACAGCGGAGCCCTCCTTTGGGGCGCCAGGCTCCCTGGAAGGGCTTTGCACTTGCCATCCTCAGGATCCCGTGTCTCTGCTGCTTGGTGGGGAACACTGAGGCTGTTGAGGGGAAATGTTCAAATCTGGCAAGGAAGAATTTCCTCCGATGGAGGCTCAGTCTGCACTGCTGAGATTTATGGGGCTTGGCACAGCCACGGCTACATCCACGCACACACACACACACACACACACACACACACATCTCATCCCCAGCTTTCCCAGCTCCATTACCCCATAACTTTTGGTCTGGGAATATTATTTTGGTCTCTGCAAAGCCCAGCTTCTTGTGAGATCACTGAGCCCACCAGAGCTTCTCTCTGCTCCACAGCATCCCCTAAAAAACTCCGCTCAACTCCTCCATCATCCCTCTTGCACCAGTCACCCGAGCAGCTCAGCACCCTCCAGGGCACTGCCCTTTGTCCCTCTCTGCACAAGCCCCTCCCTTTCACCTTCTCACTTCTTTATTGCATCTCAACCTGGTCACTGTTTTGCCCCCAAGCCAGGGAGAAGGGGTCAGGGCAGCAGGGGCAGCACCCACCTCACCCCCGGGTGCTGCAGCCAGCTCACTCTGTCTTGCAGGAGCTGACATTTTCCTTTTTGTCTCCCTTGTTTCCTTGGTTTCAAGGTTCTTCTTCCTCACTGAGCCCCTAATTAAAAAAAAATACTCTGGAGGAGTCCCAGATTTGGGGTGCTTCGAGTGGGCCTGCAGCTGCCCTTTCTGGCTCTCCCTCCCTGGGTGTGGGACCCAACATTCTTTCCCTGGTTCCTTGGGTTTTGCCCCAAAGCCTTTAAATCCCCCTTTCCTCCTGTTCCAGAGCCAAGCAGACTCCAAACCCCACCAGGTCCCCCTGCTCAGCATCGCCCAGTCCAAGTCCCCACCACGCTGGGGTGTGAGTCCTCCCCCTCTGCTGTCCCCGGCTTCCCTCTGTGTTTTCATTAGGATTTGGAGATAAGCTCCCAAATAAAGGCAGTGTTTTTAACCACTTTGCCTTATCAGCCGGCATCCAACAGCATTCCCCATCCACACAGCTAGGCTTGAAAGATGCTCTAAGGGAAAAAGGGACCTCAAACATCCTGACCTCTCCTTCTCCCAGCCCCACAGCCTGCATTGTGGCTCCGGAGGGCACTAGTGGCTTTGGGAAACTATTTCTACCATTACTGGCCCCTGCTTGGGGACAGAGGCTGTTAATGCAACCACATGCACGAATACAACCCAAGGACCAGTGCAGCACACCTGGATTTTATTCCTGGTTGTGCCACTGGCCTGAGGATGACCTTTGGCAAGTTGTTTCCCTTCCCTGTGCCTGTTTCTGCTGCCTCTCCCTCTCTCAGCCCAGCGATGCCCTGCCTGGCCAGATAACCCCCAGCTTGAGGAGACTCCATCTGAGTTCACATCACCCTCCAAAAAGGGGTGCAAACAGCAGCAGCCCTGAGCATCAGTGGGTCCTACATCCTCCAAGCACTCACCAGAGCCCCCCGAGCCCCCTCCCCACTGGGCCATCCAGGGGCTCATTTTTCCGGCATGTGTGCAAAGGCCTGAATATAGGAACCAGCTGCCAGCAGTTTCCAGCCCCCAAAAATTGCCCTGGGGAAAATCAGTTTCTCACATGAGCCTCGCCACAGGGGTGTCCTCTGGGATGGGGCTGGAGATGGTCTCACTCTATTCCTCCAAGTATTGGGGATCATGTAGGGGGAGAAGTCCTCCAAGGAGAAGTGTAGGGGACTAACACCAATGATGGCAACAAACTTGCCCTGCTAAGCATCCAGAGGCTGGGAGGCAGCAAACCAACCCAAACACCCGGGGCAAGCCCTATGTGGTTGCCTGAAGAGCCCCCACCTCACAGAGGGTCCCCGTTAGAGCTCAGCTCTGTCGAGACTCATTACTGGGAGTGCAGGAGCATTTCTACCTGGCTGGCACAGAGAGGAACCCAAATACAGACTGTTCTACCCCTCACTGGCAGGATCTCAGTGCACAGGAGGCAGATGCTCCTGTGGGAGGCAGACAGGGAAGGCAGAAGGTGATGCATCAGAGGGGAGCCTGGATCCCAAAAACCTCCACTGCAGACCCCGTTGCCAGAGCATGCAAAGAATCCCAGCACCAAAACACTGAGGGAGTTGGATCTGGCCACAGCACTCAGCATGGTGGCTTTTGGGGGCAAGTGTGTCATGCTGGGAGCTGCTGGGTCCTCTCACCTCCATAATGAACTCGCTGCCATCTGTGAGTCAGAGCCTGTCTTGAGGATGAGGTTGTTTCCTGCCCTTTTCCCAAACAAGGTCCCCAGCCACACCAAAAAACCTCGAGTCCACCAAGCCCTCTCTTGTGGACAGCAGAGATCTGGCAGATTGAATGGGGCTGGCGCTCTTCCTCCTTTCCAGCTGTTAAATTGCATTATAGACAGTTAAAAATACATCACATACTTTCCTAATGTGACTTTTCCGTGGTAGAACAGCACTGAGATGCTGGAGTCGCAGGAGAGCTGCTCACTTGTGCCCATGGATGGCCAAGAGAGTGGCTCTGCCAGCATGGCCCCAAATTTGGGTCCCACAGAAGGAAATTGCACAGCCCCATGGCAGCTTTGGCCTTGGCAGACTGATCCAGTGGGCTCACTGCCTCTTGCCTCAGTTTCCCCATTTATGGTCCATCCTCTGCGATGAGTTCTCACATGAATTAAACTTGAGAGTGTTTGTTGGGCTCTGCAGAAAAAGGGTTTTTTGCACAGGGATCAGAGGTTAAAAAAGTCCAGGGGTGAGTTGGAAATGATCTGTTAATACATTATAGAGGAAAAGCCTAATTCCTGAGTGTGACTGGAACTGGCCACGTGGAATCCCATTGAAATGCCAGCGGGATGTGGCCCGGACAGAGCCCCCAGTGGGCACAGGGCAGCGCTGGGGCAGCTGAGCTCAGCCTGAGGCAGCAGCATTGCTGTGAGCCATGTGTGAGCTGAGATCAATCTCCCCTTCCAGCAGCACAGCAAGCTCTGCTGTGGTCTGGGGTTGGTGGAAAAAACCCCTTTAGTTTGCTAGAGCACTGGAAGGAGCAACCTACATCCCCAAAGATGCATTCCCTTGCAGCTGGAGACACCCGTGGCGTACGGAAGGCGAGGGGAGGGCAAAGGTGATTCCCTTAGATCCAGGAGCTGGGAAGGTGGGTGCATCAGCCCCCTTTGCCCTGACCAGGCTGCATCAAACCAGCCCAGCCCTGACAGAACCTCCTCAGCCTCTCACGGGACCGATGCCATGGCCCCAGCATGGTCTCGGGTGCAGCCCCGCACCCCAAAACAGGGGGCCCCGGGAGGGGCTGGGATGGGGAGGAGAGGCTGCGAGAGGGCGAGGAAGGAGTTAAACCCCCAGCACTGCCAGCCCCCCTCCTGCTTCTCTGCTAACTTTGGGAGGAAGGGAATAGCATAAAGGTAAGAGTGGAGGAAGGAGAGAGGAGACAGATGAGAGAAGGAGCGAGGGAGAGGGGGAGCGGGAGAGAGGAACAGACGGCAGAGAGGGAGAGCGTGGGGGGGAAGATGCTGACGCTTCTCCTCCATCTCTGCGAGAGGCAGATAGAGGGGAGCAAGGGGGGGAAAAAAAAGAAGGCAAAGACCAAGGGAACATGGGAGAGGGAGAAGGAAGGAGCCGGAGCGAGGGAGCATGTGTGAAAGTCGCAGTGAGAGAAGGGGCCTCTTTGATTCCCCGTGCCTCATACCAGACAGTGTCTAGACTGCAGCAATTATTGTCAGCTCAGAACACCCAGGCATTGCCATTTCAGCTGAAAGGGAGCTTAACAAAGAGCGAGGGAGAAAAAAAGTACCCTGCCGGCGGTGAGCTGGGGTCCCTCCGGCACAAGGGGCTCTTCGGAGGGCCCTCCATCGCCTGTGCCCCCCGCGAGCCCCAGCCCCAGGTGCCCTCGCATGGGGGGAGTTTGCTGAGGAGGCGGCCACGGAGTGAAAGGATTCCTGACCGGGCCCTGGGTCTTTGGCTGGTGTTGGGGTGGAGCTGCTGTTCAACTCTCCCTGCAAGCTCAGGTCATGGGGTGCAGGGAATGGGTGGAAGGGCTGGGGTGAAGGGGGAGGCCAGGGGCAGCTCCCCAGTAGGCAGCATTAGGGTTTGAGTGCCCACGTGGATGCTCCTCGGGCCAACTGTAGATGGTCAGATGGATGCCTTGGCCTCACCACAGAGCCTGGAGGACCCACAAGCCTCCTTGAAGCAGTGGGGATGTGAACCGTGGAGCTGGGCACCTTCCGCCTGCTTGGTCAGCCCAGTGCATGCTGCTCCAGCAGCTCCTCAGCTGCCTTGGGTTTCAGGAAGTGACAGGAGGTCACTCGTGCAAAATCACAGGAATAAAAATCGTCCCTCTCCTCTGCCCCATCCTGCCCCACCACCATCACTGAAGGAGTTACCCTTTTCCCCTCTCCAGCCATTTGACCTCTGAGGGGCTTTTGTGCCTTTGGAGGTTTAGGATGTGGCTGAGACTCCCAGGCGGGAATTAACACCCAGAACTGGCTGTGAGTCAGGAATTCCTGCCTCTTGCTGGAAACACCCACCCCGTGCCCACTCCAGCCCCTTGGTGAGAGCCAGCTCTGAATACCTCAGAGGAGAAGAGGTGAGAAGGAGAGTTTGTGTGCCCTGTCTCCACCACACCCATAGTTTTGGGGGTGGTGATGATCCCACCCAGCTGTCCCTGTGGCTGCCCTGCAGATGAGCCCCTTTGGGAGCATCCCCAGCTCCCATCCATGTGCCATCCATCTTCAAAATTTGGGTGCAAAGAGCAGCATGGCCAAGCAACTTTTTTCACTGCTGGATGGCACCGGGGACTATCCCTGTGGAGGCTCACGGCCTGTCTGCTGGGAAAGGCGGCCAATCCCTCCAGATGCCTGAGCACAGCTCTGGTTTAATTAGCACTTTTAATGCTTGGAAAGGAGGCGCGAGGGAATACCCGGCAGGTTGGACATGTTTTCCTCACTAGTGATCCACCTTGGCAACAGGAAAGCTCCCCAGCTTCTGCTTGCTCGGCTGGGATGGGGTGACATTGCCATGGGGTCTAAAGCATGGTAAGTACCTTTGGTGAGCCCTACCTGGGCTCCTCAGAGCAGGGACACCTCTGTCAAAAGGCATTTCTGTAGAAAACCCAAGCAGCCTGCATGCTCTGCCAGTATGGGCTGTACTCTGAGCAATGTCTGACCCAACACTGCTACCCAACAGCTCAGCTGTTTGTCCTTGTCCCCTCTCTGCCTTTCAGGAACAACATCCATTTTCTGGCCAGGTCTGGTCATGTCTGCTGAATCAAGGACTTCTTCTCCCCTGGGTACACAGCACTGATGTTGCTGTGTGGATAAAATCAGCCTTGCTCAGGATCTGGCCGCTGTGGCAGACCAGAGAAGATGACAGCACAAATCCCACAAGGGACCAGGATGGCAAAACCTGCCCGGGGAGAGACTCGTTCCCTTGGCTGGCCATGGCATGTCTGTGGAGATGATGCCATTTCCCAGCACAGGGTTCCCCAGGTGAGTGTCACAGGAGGAAAGCACTGGCTCTGCCCGCGGCTCACATCTTCCCTCACCATCCCCTTGCAGCAGTGCCCTCAGCTCCCTCACACACCATTGCAGCCAACATTGCTTCTGCATCTCGGGGCTATGGGGTGTCCAGCACTGGCAAAGCCTCGCACCCAGGGCTGGCAATGTTTCTGCTGTGGAGGACACTGAGTTTCCAATAAGTGTGGGTGCTGAAGTGAAAGAAATACTTGATATGAGCAGTGGCAGGTCTTCCCCTTGTGAGCTCGGGCAAGAAAGTGTTTGACCCTCACGGGGAACTTTTGGCCAGCCTGCTCTGACCCAGGGCTGGACCACAAGGAGCCCAGACCTGTGACATGATTTGTGGGACTGGGAAAGTGTTTCCCCAAAGACCTGCCAACTGCAGAGCTTCTAAACTATGGCCCCAGGGCTTTGTACCACAGACTAGACACAACCATGCAATGCAGCAGGACTGCCACCAGGACTGCCACCAGGATGCCCCCAGGACTGCCACCAAGGCCTCTCTGAGGGTCTCTGATGTTGAACTCCCACCAAAGCGTGGTGAGGCAGTACAAGAAAACAGACCTTGCCTTCTCTTCCGTATCTCCAGTGTTCCTCCCTCAGCCACCCTGACCTGTTTTCCTCAGCGATTTGAGGAGCCCCAGCTCTCCACAGTGCCCCTGCGAGACCCAGCCCTGCAGAGAGTTGTGGAGTCCCACCAGCAGCCCCCGAAGCCACCAACATGTGCCCACAGAGAGACCCCCTGCCCCTTGGTGCCCTGCATCCCCTCAGCTCTCTGAAACGGCCACAGTCCCGAGCAGCAGGGAGAGGAGGGATCCGGGAAGCCACAACCACCATGTACGTGCTGTGTGTGAGAGGGTGGGTGGGAAAGCAGCCCATCCTGCTCCCCGGGGGCACGGCCATGTGCCGGGAGAGGCCGGAGGCGGCGATGGAAGTGAGGGCACTGGGCAGCCGGGGCTCTCTGGCCACAGCGGGGGCACCGCCAGCCGGACCTGGCACCGCTCTGCATCCTGTCCTGTCTGTGCTGTCCTCGCCCCCACCCCAGGCCCGCGTGGGGAGACACATGGGCAGCCTTGGCACCCCTGTACCACACCAGGACCCTCGCCCCCCTTCCCGCTCTCCCTCTCTCCCCTCTGCAAAGCTGTCTGCAAATGCCAACTGCCTGTTTTCCAGTTCCTCCAGATTTACCCCCCCCTCCTCCTCCCCAACTGCCCCCCCTTCCTTCCTTTCTTCTTCCTGGGTTAAAAATAATCAAGTTTCTGGGAAGCAGCAGCCCTGCTGCGCCTGCCTCCCTGCACTCGCGCCCCGGAGAATAGCTCGGCTCGGCTCGCTCCGGCCCCTCCTCGCTGCTCTCTCCTTCCTCCTCCCCACCCCCTACAGGGATCTGACTAATATGCTTGGGCTCTGCTTGCCAGCTCAGCTGGAAAGGAATTTAACCATTGCCTGGCCTGGAGGGAAGGAGCGGAGAGCCCGGACCTCCCTCCATCACCCGGGACCCCCGGGCTGGGTCCCTGCGCGGCTCCCGTGGGCGCTGCCCGGAGGGTGCTGCAGGAGGAGGGATGCGCGGTGCCACCACCCCGTGGCGAGTGGTGCTCTTAGCCCTGAGCCCCACGCGGGTGCAGTAACCCTCGCGGGCTCCCTCGGTGCCTTCCTGTAGGCGAAACGCAGCACCCCAGTGCCATGGTGCCCGTGGCTTGGCTGGTGGGAGCTCCTCATCCAGCCACGGGCACCCACATCCCCGCCTGCCGCTCGCCACAGGCCCCCGCGCAGGGGGAGGGTGGGAGCCGGGTCCCACGCGATGCTGCTTGGGAGGCACAGCGAGACCACCCTGGCATCTGCGGGGATTTGGGGATCGTGGCTCAGCCCTGCTGCAGTGCAGCTCTGGCAGGAGCTGGGATGCAGCCTCTCCTTCGGCACAGGGGTAGGAAGCCAGAGCAAAGGCAGTGTCACACCCGGGTGAAAACCACAGAGGGGGAAAAAGCTCCTCGGAGTCTAAATCCCAGTGCTAAAAAGCCGGTGTCTGTGCAGACCCCCTCCGCTCTCCCCCCTTGCCAACCAGGCTCTAAGCACAAGCAGATTTCACAGCACAGAAGGAGTGGGAGCCACGGCTCTGCTTTACAGCAGGACAAGCAAAGCACAAAGCCTTGACCAAGGTTATCCCAGGCAGTCTGTGGCAGAGCTAAGAGCTGACCCCCCCGCCCTCCACAAGGCTCCAGCTCGCTGGTGTATTGCAGCATCTCCCTGCTCCGCCAAGAACTCCCCTTGAAATCTCCTGGCCAATGCAGAAGGACTTCAAGGCCAGAAATCCTAAGCTCAGCACCCCAGCGCCGAGCTGAGCCAAGAGGCACCGGCTCGGCCGGCGCTCACCCCCCGCGCTGGCTGGCTCAGCCAGGCCGCTCCCGGTGCCAGGGCACAAAGCGTCCCGGAGGAGGACACTGCCCTTCCCAGAGCCCGCTGCCGGCAGAGCTGTAGGCATGGCACCTCCGGAGATGGGGCTGGGCAGGAGGGAAGGGCATCGGGCACAAAGCAGGGACCCGGTGAGCGGAGGAAAGCTGCTGCCAGAGGGTCACCCTTTAGCTGCTGGGATGCTCCACAGAGCAGGGTCCAGCATAGGACTGGAGAGCAGAGGGTGCACGGACAAAAGGGATCTGAAACAGGAGGATGTCTTCTCTCCAAATCCTCCCTTAAATGGCAGTTCTGCCATAAAATAGGGTAGGATGGAGCTCAGTGTTTGTTTTCTCTGCAGGACCCGAGAGCGGCTCAGCCTGGGACTGCAGGGCCAGGCTGGGCTCCTCACTGACAGCCCTGCAGAGCACGATCTGCAGCCCCAGCTCAGCTCTCCCAAACGTCCCTGCAGAGCTGTAGCTCGGTGCAGGGCTCAGGCATGAGAGAGGAGAGGAATAAGCAGCCAGATCACTCCCACCTCAGCTTGCTGCCCCAGCTGCCAGGGCTCAAGGCAGCAGGATGGGTGCCTGGGGGACCTGTGAGCCCTCCCTGTGCACTGGAGATGCGCAGCCAGAGTCCCTGTGGCCCCACACAGCCCACAGTCAGGGCATGAAGCAAGTGACAGCAGGACACAGGCAGGAGCCCGAGCAGGGCCAGGCTCTGACCCTCCCCAGGTGAGCAAGGACACTGCTGTTTACTCTCCCATTCCAAATTCCCTGGTGCCTTGGGGCTCCCCACAGCCCTGCCTGCCCCACGGGCCCCGCAGCAACCTCAGCAGCCAGGAAACGCTGGCAGGAGTGAAAGGGATTGAGAAACTGCAGGCAGCAGGATGAGACACGAGCCAGCACAAGCAGGATGTGACTCGGGGGTGACTGGGACTGCCGGAGGGGTGTCACCAGGAAGCGGTACCTGGGGCCCATCCTGTACCCTCCCTCTCACGCTCCTCACAGCGGAGCCCCAGCCCAGCCTCTGCTTTCCACACAAGTCACCAGGTCCCGCTCATGTTTTACCACCTAAATCCTCTGTTAACAGCACAGTGATATCTTCTCCCTCCATCCACCACAGGCTTTTGCAATCCCACCCTGCCTGGGGCTGTTGCCCAGGGCTGTCTGTTCCACCCGGGGCTGTCCCTGTCACTGCAGAGCCCCAGCCCTGTCACCCCATCTGCACGGCACACCTGATGTTTCCCAAGGTTTCTTCAGCACAGACTGGATGGCAGCGGTGGGAGGTTTGGGGAGAAGGGGAGTTCAGACACTGAGTAGACTTTCCCCTTGTCCTGCCTCAAACCAGCTGTTGTAGCGCTGCAGGAAAGCAGAAAGGAGAGGCTGAAGGGGGGAAGCAGAGAAGAATGAAAAAAAAGCCCAAACACAACACAGGATAAATATTTTTTCCCCATTTAACACACAAAGATTTGGTTTTCCACCAGCCCTCCAGACTGAGCCTGACTGATCCCAAGCTGGCCCCTTCCATGGGTGCTGTTTTCCCTGAGTCCTTGTCTCTTAGTTTCCCACCTGCCTGTCCCCTCTGTGTGCTGTGATCCAGGATGGGGTCTCCAGCTCATACTCACATTTCACAGCTCTCACATAGCTAAGGAAAGACAACTCAGGTGCCATTCCAGCAAAATGACCTGCCCCAATCCCAGGCACAAACTCTAGGACCCGACCTAAACAGAACGTGAGAAGGGATGAGTGAAGAACCTCCCCTGACACCACAAAATACATTAAAACATTAAAACCCAAGAACCCCAAAGGGCAAGACTGGACACAGACTCATTGGACTTGTGGCAGTTCACCCCAAATCAACCCCAGTCTGAGCTCACCCTGGTATTAGTGTGGAGGAGCTGGCATTATGCTAGTGCCTTGAGAAAGGCGACCCATTGTATTCCCTTCATCAAGGATCAGGGTCCTGCTAAGTTCCTGGGGATTCCTAGGGTCACCCTGTGCTGCTGCAGAACATGGGCCAGCTTTGCAGAAAGGGAATGTCCCCAGGGCAATGGCTGACACAAGTGTCACAACAAGCCAGTGCTCAGCACAGGGCTTCAGCTGGAATAGTGCCCTTCCAGCCAAGGAGTTAAGCTCAATTCCCAACCCCTACCTGCACCCAGACTCACCAGCCATCCCTCCACACAGGGAATTGTTTGCCTCAGATGAGGAAAAAACAGAGCAACAGGAGATAGATCCAGTTATTGAATCCAGTAAAGCCCAAAGCTGGGTCATCAGGACAACAGGGAGATAGATATAAGCTGCCATGGGGCAGAGCCCAGGACACCCAACCCCTGGTAGATAAGGGCATCCCACATCCCTAGAGAAAGACACAGTGGAAAAGACTCTGTTGCACAAAGAGCTCCAATCCTGGTCCAGTGGGCAACAAAATCCCAAGGGCTCCAAGACGCTGCAGTTATCCCTTTCCATCTCTCCCACAGGCAGGGCAGCAAAGCACAAAGACCTGCTCCCAGGGGAGAGAAAATTCCAAAGCCTGGGATGGATAAATGGGAGTGCAGGACTGCAATTTAGCCTGAAGCCCAGGACATCCTCCTGGGATGTACCTCTGGACTCAGGAGGTTATGCAGGAGCAACCACATCACATCAACCCCCTGAAGCACACAGTCACTCTCTGGGTAACACAGTGTCTCCAAGGTGGGGCAAAACCTTTATCCTCCATCCATGATCCAGAGTGCCCCTGTTGTCTTTCCATAGCCAGCTCCAACCCTGGCAGGGGGGCACCAGCTGTGAGGTTGTGAGGGGACTTGCACTTTGCTCTGCTTGCTTGGTTACTTTAATTTTTCTAAGAGCTGAGGAGAGTTTTCTTTGCTTGGTTTTGGAGGAATAGTAAATTCACCAAAAATTGGAAGATTCAAAAAGGCTGAATCATCCTGGGTGGAGGAATAAAGAAAAGGAATACCTGTGTTGGGCAGGGAAGATGGCTTTGAGGATGTCAAACCACCTTCTCCCATCAGTCACGTGATGTATTTGGGCATTGTCTAGAAGAATCTGTTTGACTTTTTAATTTTTAAAAAAATCTATTTTTTTCAATTAAAAAAAAATATCTCAGTGTAAAATAAGGGACCTAAATAAATTAGGTAAGCCCCAAACAAAATAAACCAAAAATCTTTCAGGCCAAACCAAACATCTTGGCTTTACCTGAAACAATTGTTTGTATCAGGATGGGGTATTTTGTGGGTTCTTTTCCATTTTACCAGAAATTGCCTCCTAAATCCCTGTTCTGGGTTGACATCATCCAGTGCCCACATCCAAGACATTCCATTTGGTCACCAACTAACACTTTCCATTCATTTTCCCAGCAACATGGTTCTCCATCACTGGACCAGACCCACTCCAAGAAAGACAAACACTTTGGTTCCCCTTCATCACAGACCTCTGAGCCTGCCCTGTGCATCCCTCACAGGACCCTTGCCCAACCTGGAATCCCTTTAAGCCTCCTTAATAATAACAACCCAAACCCACCTCTAGTCTTATACTGGAGGAGTGTCCTCTGGGGAGGGGAACAGAGTTTCTTCTCAAGGGACATGATTTCCAACCCAACCCACCCCAACCCAACCCTACCCAGCCTTCTCCTTGCCACCACACATGCCCCAACCTCCAAACCCGCCACCCAGACCAGGTGGCATCCACACAGCCATGGCCAAGGGCAGGGATTTACTACCCAAACAGCAAGTCTCCCTAAGGCTGCAGTGGGGCAGGTTGGGTTGAGGGGGCTGTTAGACAAAGAGGTGCCAGGCTGCGTTTCCAGCCTCCTTTCTGGTGCAGAGGCAAGCGGCAGCGGGGCTGTGCCCTCCAACCCCAGGCAAAGAGGTGAAACCCCAGGAAAGTAGCAAACAAGTCGAGGCGTAACTACGGCACGAATGCACGGCACTTCAGCGGGCTCGTTATCTCTGCTTAGACTGGAGTCGGTGGAGCCGGGTTTGAGAAGAGCAGAAATATCAGCAATTAAAGATATGTCGTGTCAAAAAAACTCTAAACTGATTAAAGTTGAAGGCTCCGTTTTCTTCTTTTCATCAGAGAACGGAATCAAAACCTGCCTGGAAAGACGCGCTCCCCCCGTTCCCAGCGCTCCGAAGGCAGCGCCTGCATCCGTCCTGCTGTGTCCCTGCATTTTAATTACCACCTTATTAATATTCATGAGGCTAGGCACTCAAGGGGGATTGCAGTCTGTCATTCTCTCTCTCTTTCTCTCTCTTCCCCCCCCCCTATTTACTTCTGCTTTAATCTNGTCCCCCCCCCCCCACCTCTCTCGGCTGAATCGGTGGGGTTTTTTTTCCTTTCCCTTCCCAACAGTTGGTGTGCTGCGGATCCGCACCCGGACGCGTGTGCGCGCAGCAGCCCCGAAGGCGCTGGGCGTGCGAGGGGCCGTGGTGTGGGGAGNCCCGCTGGGGAGCGGGAGAGCTGGGGCACGTGTGAACAGACGTGCAAGGAGCACGGGGAGAGCGTGTCTGCCACACCTAACTCCTGGTAACAGCATCCCTTCGGAGCGCTAGGGTGGTGGAGCAGGACCTGCAGGAGGAGAAGAATGGGGCTGTGCAGAATGGCACTGGGGGGGACGCAGCTGCCCTCAGCCCCCACACCACCACTTCTCCTTGGAGACTCAGCACTCTGCAGCACACTTAGTTCACCCTTCAGCCCAGTTCACTCTCCACGCAGCTCACCCTGCACCCCTGCTCTCCATGCTCTGGCAAAAGCAGCCACTGCTGAAGTGGGTAAGAGCACCACAGCACAGCCGCTGTGTCCTTGGTGGAGCCACAGCCTTGGCCATCAGGGTGAAGTGGGACCTAACAGGTCTCACATACATCCAGAGAGGGGCTGCGCCCCCAGCTGTGCCCCCGTTTGCTGGTTGGGCAAATTGGATCCCATTTGTTTTCTCAGGTCCCAGGCACTGGAGTGGCCTGGGAGGAGAGAGGGCAGAAAGCCTGGCTTGAGGGCACACAGAGGGAATGGAGCTGGAGGTAAATCGATTTCTCATTCCTAAATTGAGCAATGTGGGGTTTGCCCTCTCCTCGCTGTCATGCAGCATTTAACCCTTTCTATATCCAGTACTGAAAACAGTGGCCATGTGGGCAGCAGAAAACTGGTCTGGCTTTGCAAACCCTGCTCGTTCCTGTCCCTTCCCAGGTCTCTGTCCCAGTCCCTCCCCCAAAGATGATGCAGAACCCGGTCACAGGTGGTGGGAAGGTGTCCGCATCACCCCACTCTGTTCAAAACCATTGGCAAATGAACAGACAGGGCTGCCACATCCCAACGGCCACCAGTTGCAGGCTGGAGCCCACCCCTGTTTTCCAGGCAGCTACAGCCAGATCACAGTCCCACCTTCCCCCAGCATCTTCCTCGTGGCTAATGACACCCAAAGCACCGTCAGGAACCTGAAGTCCCTTTTGGGATGGATCCTGTATTCGAGAGTGCTGCCTCCCCATCACCAACCACCTGCAAGCAACCTGTCGAGAGACACTCCAACTCGGCGGCTCCCCAACGCCCCACTTGCTCAGCTCCACAAATATTTGAATTAAGGTCCCCTGGGGAGCCACAGTCACAGAGTAACTGATTTCTCCTCCTTCATTATATCTCTGTGTAATTTACCGAGGGACGGCAGCGTGTGCCTCCGTTCCAGCGAATTCCCAGCAGGACTCCCCAGAGCTCACAAATCAGGCAAAGGCAAGGCATTAGAATATGAAAGGTGAGGTTGGTCTCCCCACCAAGACTCATCTCACTCTTCCCCAGCTCTGCCAGCCCTGAATTGTGTCTTATTTCCTCCTGCTGCCTCTTGTGCAAGCAGGGAAGTGGCGGGTTGGGGACAGGCCACAGGGCCATGTCATCAGCTCTGTCCCTGGCTCATGATCCTTTCTGGGCAAGAAGAAAGGAAAAAGGGTCTCCTCCCTCATGGCAACATCTCTACAGATGCCAAGGAAGCTGATGCAGCAAAGGTTTCCAAGTGAAACTGTGTGACCTGGCCCTAAAATCTGACTTCACCTGGATAAGTAGCGTGTGCCTTGATTTCCACATCTACAGAAAGTAGTCACTCCCTCCATTCACGAGTTTAAGACTCCCATCACTTAGATTTTGGAGATCTATAAAAGACAGCCAGCATTATGGATCCATCTGTGTTGCACCTCCAGCAAGGAGGAGCTGGAGGACAACTTTGCCAGCATAGCTGTAACGTTATCAGAAGGAGCTCAAAGAGTCACCAAGGAAAAAGAGAAGAAAAGGGAGAAAATCCGAGGAATTTGGACCAAGGATGCACAAGAGAGATGCTTTGCACTGTTTTCTTGTGAAACACGAGCTGTGAGGATCCATCTCAGTACGAAGCCAACCCAACCAAACCTGTGAGGTGCCAGGGGAGGAGCAGGTCACCTCGAGAGTGGAAGACCATCAATTATGACGGCTAATGGAGGATGGCTGGACTTTTCACAGGTCTTTGCAGTACCTGTGGACTGGACAGGAGTTGTGTCTCTCCAAATGTGGCCACTGCCAGGGATGTGACACTGGAGTGAAGCACCGGACGGGCTCGGACGCAGCGAGCTCTCTTTTCCAGCTGCACTGCAAACAGTGGAGGGCAACATTTTGCTTCCTGGAAACCCAGAGAAAGAAGTATTTTTTTCTGAAGAGCTGCAGCTCATAGACAACCTGTAATGGAGATTTAAAAAAACTGGGTGTTCCCCCTTCCACCTCCTCTGCAAAGACAAAGACTTGGCAGATGGTGGTGGTGCTTCACAGGGCTCGTGCTGGGCTTTTTTGGGGGGGGAGGTGGGTGCTCGACCCCTTGCCCTTGTGCTTCACTTTAGAGGTACAACTGGTGTGAAATCTGCCCATCCCAAAATCCGCCTGTCCCTGGGCTATCTCAACTTCTCAGAGCTCTTCCCACAAGCTGAGTTAAAGACCTGGGGCTGTTCAGCCTATAACAAAGAGCTCCTTTCTCCCCAGCCTTCGCCAGTCGTTGGAGTTAAATAGGCTGCGCTGAAACCAAACAAAACAAAGCCCCTGCAAAGCGGCTCCAAATCCCCATCCCCTCGCCAGCACTCTGGATTTCCCCCCGAGCCCAAGCACGGCACTTCCCAGTGTGCTGTGGCTCTCTCCCTGCTCCAAAAGGTGGGCACGTCGGGCTGAAGCAGAGAGGCTGTGCTCGCTCCTGTGCCTCTTGCGGCTGGACATCCATGGGAGGCCGTGCGGGGGTGTCTGAGGGGAAAACATGCCATGGAGATGCTCCAGTCTCTGCCTGCCATATCCCTGCTCTGGCGAATTTCCTCAAGACTGGCCACATTGCTGCCAGTGCCGCGAACCCCCCGGAGCAGCTCAGGAGCGGCCGCTCACGGGCACCACGTGGCTTTCCCAAGCGTGGGCACCCTGGTGGGACCTTTCCAAACACTCTGCCCAACCCATCACCCCCTCTCAGCCCCTCCCGCCCCAGTCCCATTTTGGGGAGGGCAGTTCCCTGTCACTGGGCACCGAGCCCTCCTCCCCCCCGGCATTGCAGCTACAGTTCGCTGGAGCAGCTGCCTTCCCGGAGCAGGGATGTGATGGCAGACGGGGGGTCTCCATCACCGTGTGTGTGTATGTGAATTTTTGGCAATTCCAGCCCCTGGAGGGGCTGCTGGCGCCTGCGTCCCGGGTGTGCCGAGTGCGGGGGTCCGGGGCTCTCGGTGATCAAAGCGCCGAGCACAGGCCGGGGCCGGGGGGAGCCGGGCGGCGAGAGATGAAACGGAGCAAAGTTCCCTGCGTTCGGACGCGGGACTTGGAAAGGATTCGACGGCAGCTTGGAAAAGGAGGAGGAGAGGGCCGGGAGCAGCAGCGTTCAGCAGAAAGGAATGTCCTGATGGGACGGCAGCCTGAACGCCGGCCAGGACCCCCCCACCCCCTTCCCAAGGCTGTTTAAAAGCCCCGGACCTCTCCAAGCCCTTTTAATTGGCGCTTTAAAAAACTTCCTTGTTCCTTGACGCGGCGAGGTTTGCGTTTCATGCCCAAAATGACTCAATTCCCCCTCTCCCCTCCATGAAAAAAAAAAAGGAAAAAAAAAGAAAAAAAAATCATTCTCCTTTGAAAGGTTTGCTCGAAGCCAGCTCCGTCCCCTCCCTGCAAGCCCCGTTAGCCCCCAGCCCTCACCCCACCAGCCTCTTGTGTGTATTCTTGTTCTCCCCTAATAATCCACATCCCAGCTGCCTCCCTCTGCCGTCGCCCTCCTCCTCCCTGCCTCTCTCGCTCCCTCTTTCTCTCTCCTCCCCCCTTCCTCCCCCTTTCCATAACTCAAAAGCTTGTCAGGCTGGTTCCAGACTGCTGGCGCCAGGCTTCACTCCAGGAAAAAAATAAAGCAAAAGAGAAAGGCATGCAAGGCAAAACAGCCCCGCCACATGAACACACATCAAACCAGCCCTTTATCTCCCCGGAATGCTCTCCCCGCTGCAGAGCTCCCTACCCCGGCCCAACAGCCGCGCTCCCCATCCCCGTAACCCTAATGCAGCAGCGCCAGGCTGCGAGCGCACACACCCTGCCAGAGACAGCGAAGGAGCAAATACAAGATCTATTATTTATCAGTGTTATCAATTATTTAGAGCCCCGGCGCGGGGAAGGGGTGGGGAGAGGAGGCCGTGGCGGAGGCGGCTTTTACCCTGGTACTTCAGGAGAGGGGGTTCCGCCCGGAGCCACCTCCCCGCTGCTGGTGGGGTATCTCCAGCACCGTCCCTTGCATCCCACCCCAATGACACGGGGTTGTTTCTTACCCTGACCCTTCCTGCCTTCAACAGAGCCCAGCCTCCCCTCACAGCGAGCCCCAATATCCAGCTGCAGGAGCATCCCAGTTCCAGAGCCATCAGACCCAGTGCCCGAGCGGAGAGCTGCACCACCCCACAGCCAGAGTGGCCATCCTGTGGGTGAGGGCTCACCCTGCACCCTGAGTCCTTGCCCAAGGGACCAGCATTCTCCCCAGAATGCAAATTTTAGCATCAATATGCATTTTCTCAAGCACTTCCAACAGCACTCTCCTGGTTTGCCAGTGCATGCTTCCATGGCACCTCTCCCACAGCCTGGAGGATGCACCATGCTGCTCGTAACCACCCCAGAGCACAGCGGGGGCTTGGGGGCCCCAGGCCACTCTCACATCCAGCCAACCCCAATGGAGCTGTGCTGGCACAAGGCAGCAGGAGGAATGTGTTCATGGCTCTGCTTCTCATGGAGGTTTCAGGTCAGTCTTGACCCTAAAAGGTCAAACCCAACATTCCAAACCACAGACCCAGCCCTGGCTGTAGGAGGAAGATTACACCAGACTACAACAGCCCCTTCCAGCTCTTTTTTCCCTCGGATTTCAGACCAAACCCCAGCCCACCATCTTTGTGACGGCGCCGGCGAAGGGTCCCAGTCACCAGGCAGGTGACACCCGTGGCACTGTGCCGATGGGCATGGGTTCATCCACAGGCCACTGCCGCAAGCTCACAGATGGCCACCGCAGCCTCCCCGCGAGGTAGCCGCCTTTCAGCGGCAGATCTCACCAAAGTAGCTACAGTGGGAACGTGTGATGAGGTGGGTGTGCTAAGAAGATTTTTTTTGGCAGACTTCAGGATGACTTTATTGCTCACAAGTTCTCGAGTCATGGCTGAGTAACACGCTCATCGCATGTCTGAAATGAAAAAAAAAAACCCCTTACCCCAGCACAAAATAAACTGCCTGGACAAAGTATGTTTGCTTTGCTCCCCTTCTCTGCTCTGGGGGTTCCAAGGGTCCCACATGAGCTGCATCAGCCACTGTCCAGGAGACTGATATTGCCCACTGAGTTTGGGAAGAGACATGGGCAGTGAATCCCATCAGATGTGCACACAAGCACCAGCCCCATCCCTGGAGAGTCTTCTTCTTGGTGATGGGCCATGAACCCAAGGCAGAGCAGCACCATCCACTCCAACAGGATCTCTGGTAAAAGACTTTATTTTGGGCAGCTGAATTAGGCCCACTGAGTCCAAGACTTTTGCAGTGGAAGGTGTGACCTCCACCTGTTTTGGTCTCAAGTGTTTTCTTCTAAGGCCCAGGAGTTCTGCCCCACGTGCCTACACCCCCAGCCAAGCCATGTGAGGGCTCCTGGGCTGGATTAGGTGAGACCCTCGGATCACCAGGGAGGAGAAATTCCATCAAGGTGGATGCTGCTTTGGAAGCTCCTGGGTGCTAAGAGCGTGCAGAGAGTTGTGTGGTTTAAGGATAGAAGTGTCCCCACTGCCAGTGCCTTCAACTCTGAGAAACCAGTAGCTGGTCTTGAATAGCAGCCAACCTATTTCCAGCCTGGAAGGAAAACTGTCCTCTGCTCCAGCCGAGTCAATGGGGGCTGATCAAATCCCCGTGGCAACTCAAAGCACTCAAAAGGCATTAACTACCTGCTCAAGGCCAGAGGTGCAGAGAAAGTGCCCTCCTTTTTCCCAGGGAGGGAAATGAGGGTGAAGAGGGACAAAGTGACTTCCCCAAGGTCACCTGGGATATGTTGCTGGAGAGCCTGAAACAGACCCCAGGACCTGGCGTTTGTGCTGTCCGTCTCCCAAGTTCTCACATCCACCCTGAGCTATCCCTGGGTCAACCCCTGGGACAATCCCAGCCCTCCCACAGCCCCATGGACCCCTGAAGCCTGCTGAACATCCCTCCGCTGGAGAGAGAAGGTCAGGATCTTGAACCCCTCCAGATGTTGGGATTTGGGTGCCAACAGCTACAAAAACTCCTCTCCAGCCCCAAAGGAAGAGTTCAACAGGGATGGAAAAATCTTTCCCTTGAATAAAGAATGAATAGGAGCTGCTCTCTGCCATTTACTGTCCCAATTCTCCCACACCAAAGGCTAAGGACAGATGAGAACTAGTTGGAAGAAGGGGGAAACAGCAAAAAATATTAATTTCATTCCATTGTAATGGGTTCAAAAGGCATGTTTTTATAAATTTTCTACTATATTTTCCTATTTTTTTTTTAATTTGGGGGGGGAAAAAAAAAGGCATTCCAGAAAAAACAGTCCTTATAGTTGCTGTGCCTTATTCTGAAAGAGCATGTTTTGGGTAGAAAAATGGGAGCTTAGGGAAGGGAGAAATTTCACTGAAGATTGAGGGGGGAAGAGCAGAAGGACTGGAGAAACCCTTCATTTAGAAATGTCACAGGGAGTTTTGCGAAGAAGGAAAAAATCCCATTATGTTGAGTATTTTTCACAAAAACTTTGTGCGTGTTTGTTTTTTAAAGGCTGGGGGATTTTTTCCAGCTAAAAATAAAACTCCACATGTTGAAAAAAACAACAACAAAAAAAAGCCAACCATCCCTGGGCGAAACCGAGAGCGCTCGAAGGGACAGCAGCTACCCTGGGACGGCTTGTGCTGCTTCTCGACAGCCAGCCCTGATCGTGGTGACACCGCCGGCTCCTGCTACGTGCTGGGGAAGGTTGGAAGGACAGTGGCTGCCCTGCACCGCCTCTGAGCACACCCTGGGAGCTGAGCGTCACCAAACCAGGGCTGTTTGCTGGCTGCCAGCTCCTGGCACACGGGGACACGGATGCCCATGAGAATCCCTGGTTGCTGGTGGCTGCTCGGTGGTTCCCAGCTGAGCTTCAAAGCTGCCCTGATGGGTGTGTTTGCTGCAATCCCCGATGGGCACCTCTGGGAGCCCTGCTCTGATCGGAGCCACCCCTGACCTGGCCCATTCTCCCAGCCCATCCTGGGGGAAAAGGGGGAAGTGGAACACCATCGGGGCAGAGCGCACGGGTGTCACGGCCGGTCCCAGCTGTATCCTTTTCCCATTTCCCTTCCATGTGTGCAGCCAGGCTCCCCTCCCTGCTGAGGTCAGCTCCGGCTATTCTCTCCTCTGCTTCCCCTGCTCCTGCCATGCACTTCCCGTCTCCCTTTGAAATTTCACCTTCACTGCGTCATTCCCCATGGGCTGTTTTGGGCCTCGGGTTCACGTGGACGTGCTGTTCCCTCTGTTGTTAAAGAACCGAGTCGGGGCCCACTTGTGCCAGGGAGCACACCGAGTCACCCGGCTCACACAGACCCACGTTCAGCTGAACAAGCACGAGCCCAAACGCTGAGCTTGCACCAACAGCCTCGAGCAGCACAGGAATCAGAGGGGAAAACGCCATGAAAAATAACGAGGAGCTGGGAGGAAACAAAGGCTGGGCGAAACAGGGAGCGTTTCCAGCAGATGGAGATGGCCAAATCCAGCGGTCTGCTCGCTGTGCTGGGCTTAACCAAAGCTGAGCAGGATCTGGCCCTGGCCTGGGCTGGGCAGAGGAGCTGTCTCATGTCATGGCCACCCCCTGCCCCACACCACTGAATCGAGGGAAACCCCAACATCTCTTGTAGGGCAGATCTCTCGCAGGCATTACAAATGGGACACCCGAGCACCCACTCAGCTGACACAGGGAGCAGCACTCTGCCACAGCATGAGCTAAACCCCCAGCGGGCTTTGGGAGTGAGCAGCTTCCTCGTGCTCCCACAAAGCCCCAGGGAATTCAATGCCGAGGAGAGCAGCTGGGCTCCTCCCCAGGCGGAACGACTGCCGCGCTCGCACGCGCCCCATTTTGGCCAACCGTCCTTTCCACCGAGGAGCCACAATGTGGAACAAAAACTGTCCCCGCTGGCCCCCAGCACTGCCTGCCCGCACTCCCCACGTGGCACCGGGCCAAACCCGTTAACAAAGGAGGGCTGGAAGCAGAGCACGCATTAACTCCGTGGTGGATTTCCCTTGACAGACCCCAGCGAGGAGCATCGCCCACCCCACCGTGGCACAGCCTGGGCTGGTAGTGCTGGCAGCACCGGCACTTGCCCATCAAGTCTCCTGCAGCGACGAGGTCACTTCGAGCTGCCTGGACCCGTGGTGTCCCCAGGACAGCACTCCAGCTATTTTCCACCGACAGCCGATGACCTCCCAGCCACGGGCGACAGCCGAGTCGTGACAGTGAGCTGAGACACAGCACAGAGGGGCTGCTCCCTGCAGCGGGAGGGAGAGGTGGGGGGAAATCTCATGACATGAGAGCCTGGAAGAAGGGCCTGACCCCAGGTTATGGATTTTTGCCTCCTTTGAAGGCAATCACTGGCAAATGCTCACTCGTACATCGCTTTGGAGGAGCACGTTCTTATTGAGATGAGAGCCGAGGGAAGGGCTGCACAGCCTTCTCCTCTGTGCTCTCCTGCCCAGCTTCTCCTGCCAGCAGAGGCTCGGCCAGCCCAGGTCACATCCCACTCCCTTCCAGAGGTCCTCTGCAGCCAGGGATAACAAACGGTCACATCCTGCTCTGCAGGTGCTTCCCAATGGACAGCGATGCTGTGGGGCTGTGGATGAAACCTCAAGTGCTTGCTTTGCCAAATATCTTTAAAGCTTCCCCATCCCCTTGGATTGCTTCACCTCTGCCATTAGAATGTCCCCAAGCTCTCTCCTCCTGTATCCTTTCCAAGCAGTGAGCTCTTACACAGTCATGGATGTGCTCCCAAACCATCACAGACAGTGCTCCTCACTTGAAGCATCTGTTGGATATCATCCATAGGGGGAAAAACCCTCACTGCCCTTTCCACTCTCAGTTCATGGATGCTCAGGACAGGGCTGATGCCTTCATACACCAGCACGACCATCTTTAGCCTGGACCTTGGGGGCTGAGAGTGGAGTGGGCTGAGAGACAAAAGAGGTAGAAGAAAATAGTCCACAATGTGGACCTGGCAGTCCCATAACCCAAACCAAGCTCTGGATGGTGACAATCTCATGGCCCATTCCAAGAGACAGCAAGGAACAGGCACCATTTTCTAGTTTCAAGCTCAAAAAGAGAGTGTTTGAGTGAGTCACAGGGATTTTTGGCCCTCTCCTGGAGACTTTAGATTCATTCATTTATTCACTCTTCCTTTCTTCTGCTGTTCTCAATAACCTGAAGTATAATTTGCAGGGTTTACGCACCTCCTCCAAAGGAAAATAGGACTGACAAATGCACCAAAACAGCATGGCAAACCCCAAGCATGTAGAGCTCCTAAAGATTTCCAGACACTGGAAAAATCAGGGAAGAGCCTTTAAAATAATGAGATTTGCAAGGAGAAAGAAAAAAAAAAAAGGAGAAAGAAAGAGGACCAGTTGCCTTGGTTTTATTTCCCTGTTGGCTTTCGAGCCTGTAGGCCACTCTGACATCACTGTGCTAAGCTCATCTCTGCAACCATGAGGTAAGAAGCCCTTAAACCAGCAAACCCCCCTCGCCAGAGCTCCGCAATCACGCAGCTCCAAAAAAAACAGAGGAAAGGAGGAAATTATGGAAACTGAGGGAAATCTCAAGAGGCTTGGAGCACCTCTCATAGGACCGAGAGGATCATCAGTGGGCAAGGCAGAGCAAGAGGTGCCCTCAAAAGCCCCTCTCTACCCTTGGGGTGATGGAGAGCTGGAGACATGGGGTTTGGAGCAGGACAGTGAACATCACTGAGCCCCAGCGTGGCCGTGATGCGTGGCTGGCTTGCTCTTGGCAGTAAGGACAGTCCCAGGAAAGTGAAAAGACTTCCAGCACATCTCAGCAATTTCTCTCCACTCCCAAAGGAAGCGTGTTTATTGGAAGCCATTTTCTGCATAAATAGCCCTTTCCTGCTGCTTCCCACAAACTCAGACTAAAATAATTTCCTAGGCTTGAGGACGCCAG
>VWZF01002009.1:396705-486914 GCA_013396755.1 Sclerurus mexicanus
TGTTTGGATTAGGCAAGATTGTTGGGGGGGGAATTAGGGGGATGCGGGCGGCAGGAGGGGGAGAGGAAAGCAGATGTTGAATGGATCCCCCAACTCGGTGCTTGAGAAAGGATGGATGGATGGATGGATGGATGGATGGATGGATGGATGGATGGNCTGTTCTCAATAACCTGAAGTATAATTTGCAGGGTTTACGCACCTCCTCCAAAGGAAAATAGGACTGACAAATGCACCAAAACAGCATGGCAAACCCCAAGCATGTAGAGCTCCTAAAGATTTCCAGACACTGGAAAAATCAGGGAAGAGCCTTTAAAATAATGAGATTTGCAAGGAGAAAGAAAAAAAAAAAAGGAGAAAGAAAGAGGACCAGTTGCCTTGGTTTTATTTCCCTGTTGGCTTTCGAGCCTGTAGGCCACTCTGACATCACTGTGCTAAGCTCATCTCTGCAACCATGAGGTAAGAAGCCCTTAAACCAGCAAACCCCCCTCGCCAGAGCTCCGCAATCACGCAGCTCCAAAAAAAACAGAGGAAAGGAGGAAATTATGGAAACTGAGGGAAATCTCAAGAGGCTTGGAGCACCTCTCATAGGACCGAGAGGATCATCAGTGGGCAAGGCAGAGCAAGAGGTGCCCTCAAAAGCCCCTCTCTACCCTTGGGGTGATGGAGAGCTGGAGACATGGGGTTTGGAGCAGGACAGTGAACATCACTGAGCCCCAGCGTGGCCGTGATGCGTGGCTGGCTTGCTCTTGGCAGTAAGGACAGTCCCAGGAAAGTGAAAAGACTTCCAGCACATCTCAGCAATTTCTCTCCACTCCCAAAGGAAGCGTGTTTATTGGAAGCCATTTTCTGCATAAATAGCCCTTTCCTGCTGCTTCCCACAAACTCAGACTAAAATAATTTCCTAGGCTTGAGGACGCCAGCCCACAGCTTTCTACATGGATGCACAGAGCTCAACCTTGAGCAAGAGACCAAAGACATCCCCAAAATCCTGCCCAGAGCCCAAAGCAGAGGTTTTACATGCCCTCCCCAGCAGCACTTGTACCGAATTCCAGCTGCTCCAAATCCTCATCAGCACTTTCCTTTGGGGGTCTCAAAGCCCTCTGCAACCTCAGGCCCATTCACTCTTCACACGCACCCCAGAAGGAGGCAAGACCCCAAATCACTGCTCAGCGTACAAGGAGCAAGGCTGGGGCTTGGCTGGGACAGGCCGAGCTGGCACCACATGGTCTCCAGAAACCTTGGCAACAAGACCATGTGAAGATCATGACCATGGAGATGAAAACCACTGCACATGTGGCCCCACTGTTCCCAGAAGAGCCCTTGCCCTGTAGTCCAAGGCCGAGCAGCCCATGGATGCTGCGTGCCAGGCTGCTGTCCTCAAGTTTAGGGCAGGGAGGAAAGAAGGAAGATTTGGAATGGTCTCCATCTGAAGCTGCTGTGGGGTTGGAGGCAGAGGGATTTGCAGCACCCTGGAACTGGAAATGGGCAGGACACAGTTAACGCCTGGTTCCTCATGAAGGATCAGGAGGAACTTTGGCTTCATATTTCATGTGTGGGATGTTGCAAGAGGACAAGGAGCCCTGAACCCCAGCGGCGCGTTCCCTGGGAGGAAACCGCGACGTGCCGTGCTCCGTGGCCGCTCCGCCGAGGGCAGGGACCTCTCTCCCGGCAAAGGACAGTGCCGCCACGCCAGAAGACACCCGAGAAGCACCGAGGCTGTACCGACTCCACGGTGGCACGGAGATGCCGGCAGCCGAGGGGCCGGGGGCTGCTCGGGGAAGAGCCCCACGCGTGGCGTGGAGCGGGGGGCTCTGCACCTCCCGGCTCCCCGGCTCCTGGGCACACATACAAAGGCTGGGCTCCCCCAGCCCGGCTGATGCTCGACCTCTCCGTTGTCCTCGCTGCACGCCTGTCCCAGTTCCAGCAGCCGGTTGCTACAGCAACTGAGCTCTGACTAATCATTTGCGCAATGACCTTTTTTCCCCCCAGAGAGAGGGAGGGAGGGAGATGGAGAGGAGGGAGGGAGGGGAGGAGAGGCAAAGCAAGCGGAGGTTAGCAAGAAAAAGCAGCCAGAGAGAATGTGGGGGATTTTTTAGATGATGCAAGATTTTTGGGGGGGGAATTAGGNTAGATGGCTGCCAGTGGGCAAAGAGCCTCACTGGGACCTCTTCCATGGGTGTCGAGGAGGGGGGCTCCAAACAGGGCTGACACTGCAGCCCTTCTCCTCCTCCTCCCCACCCCACACCTACCCCAGCCACCACCAAAGGGCCAGAAGTCAAGAATTTGGCTCTGCCCCACCACGGAGTGCCTGCAAAGGGCTGGTCAGATGAGGGTCAAATGAGATGGAGCATCCCAAGCACAAAGCCTGACTGGTAGGTGGTGGTTGGGGAAGCTACACCAGGGCTGAGCTGAGCTAAAAACTCCCATGTCAGCGTTACAGCAAGAGGGAGCACGGCCGGACTCTGCTGAGCCAGGAGAACCAGACGGGGAAGAAACCTGAGCCCAGCTCCAGTGGCCCTGATGGTGTTACTGGGAGCGCTTTGCTCCCACCTCTACTGCCTTCAGCTGAGCAAGCCCAGAGTCAGGTCTGGTTCCAGCTCCAAAACAGAGTAAATAATGCAAAAGCCTCCTTCTGCAGAGCTCCAAGGAGCACATGTGAGGTCACATCTTACCGAGTTGGTAGGAGAAAACAGTTTAGAGGTCGGGCATTGCTCCTCACACCAGCTGGCACATAGAAAACAGAAGCTGGTGAAACCAAAAAAAGCAATGGCAAGGTCCTCACTAAGAGGTGGATGGTTGCACCACCAGCCCCAAGTTTTCATGGCAAAACGATTTTGGCTTTTCTCCAATGGGAGCAGAAAACAGTCGCATCTGACATTGACCAGCCAGAGGGTGCTAAGCCAGCTGAGATGGGCATTAATGGAGATCTGTGGTGACCAAGAGCAGAAGTCTATGGAGTGTCACAGAAGAATGGGTTGGCCATTTGGAAGGAAAAGGAAACTTAAAGAAAAAATAGTTCTGTGGACAGATATTCCACAGCAGATCCTAACAAACTGCAGCTTTGTTGTGTGAATTGGAGGAGAAGGAGGACTTGGTATGACTAATGAGCAAACCAGGGGTCCCCACACACAACTCCTGCTGATACATGCTGGAGCTCAGGACAGGAGCTCTCCTTGAGCAAGACAAAACCCCATTCAAAGAGGCATTATGGTGGCCATGGCTGCTCCATCCTTGCCCTGTCTTTCTGCACTAAAGACAGGCCCTTCCCTTAAGGCAGATCAGACAAATCCTTGCTCCAAACCCCTCCAAAAGGTCCTGGAGCCAACCCTCCTCTTTCAGCTTACACTTCCCTCTGCCCATCAAAATAATGCAATGGACAAGACACTCCAAGCGGGTGTTCCCCAGCTAGTTTGTACACCTGAAAGAGTAAAGCAAGACTCACAAAATCACCTGTAATTTATTTGAGGCACAGAAAGGAGAGGCCAGGTTGTCAGGAATATTCTACACACAGTGAGCACCCAGCATATTTCGCTTATCAGCATGATTTGGCACCTATAGAAATTCCCACTGCAGCATCTGATCCCAAACTTGGAGGAACCAACAGGAGGGTTCATATCGAGCCCGTTGCAGTGCCTACACCACGGGGAGCATTGCAGGCAGTCACAGCTTGCTCTGCTTGAGCTCGAGCAGACCAAAGCCATGTCAAGCCCAACATAATAAGTGCTGCTGAATGGCAAAATACATTAATTCAGGCTTGGCACTACATGGCCACAGTCACTGGGCTTGCAGTTCCAGCCTGAGCCCCATGCCTGCCTCCAATCCCCCTTGCAGGTGAACCTGGGACTGCACTGAGCCTGAGACACCGTGTATAGAAATAAAACTCCTTTCCACCTCTTTTCAGTTAAATAGCTCTGCAGTTTGCAGAGCTCCACCAAGGACAATTATTTCCAGCATGTGCCGTGCATGAATGCTGCAAGCAAGGCAGAGCTGGAGTTTCATCATAGCCCAGCTTTGTGTGCGCAGCAAAGAAGGAGAGAAAAAAAATAGAGGGAAAAAAAAACCCAACCAGAAAAAAAAAGAAGGAACTTGGAACTGGAGGCGCCCCCCGGCCTCACCCTGATCCCGAGGAGGCTCCGCTCTGTTCTTGCTCAACCCGACACCGAGAATGAGGAAGCGGAGTAGACAGGCGGGGGAGGCGGAGGAACGGTCAAGCTGAAGACAAACAGCCTGAGCCGGGCAGCTCGGGAAGCCTCGGGAGCCAGAGGGCACAGGAGCCAGGAGCGGGCTGTGCCCTGTGCCCCCTCCCCGTCCCCATCCAGCCTGCGGGCTCTGTGACCCTCACTCCGGGGGATGCTCTGGATTTTGATCACCTGAGCCCAGGTCTTAAAGGAGATGTTGTGCAGCGCGGAGCTCTGCGGAGCCGTGCCGTGCTGCCAGCGCAGGTCTGGCACAGCCAGGCTGCGGTGGGTGACAGCCCAGAGCCCACTGGCCGCCCTGCCCAGGGCGCACGGGGATGGCAGAGCCAGCGGGAGCCGGCTCTCAGCGCAGCCGGCAGCTCAGCCGCTGCCTCCGCAGCACCGGGAACCGCAACACCGCCTTCGCTGCAAACAGGAGCTCGCAGGAAGAATTAAACCCCAGCCAGGTGTGAGATGTTCCAGGCAGCTCCACGTGCCCGGGGCTGGTTGTCTCCCACCCCAACATCCCCATATCCTGCACCTCACTGCTCCGGGAACCGCAGAGTTTCTCTCTCTTCACCCCGTGTGGCAATGGCCACTGTCACATTCCCGTCCTGTTGTCCACGTCCGTGTATGTGGGCTGGTGTCTCCTCCTCATGCTCTGGGGGAGGAAGAAATCCACCTGAAGGGAGCCCAGTGTCTGCATATCCCCACTGGTGACAAACCAAGACCCCAATATTGTCCTGCAGATCTGCCCTTCTACCTCAGTAGGCCAGCAAGGAGGTACCTTGATCTCACCCCTCGTAGAGCAAAGCAGGGCAGACACATGAAGGGACAAACCCAAGGCCAAGGAGGAGAGACAAACAGGCAGAGGAGTTGGATGGACCCACTTGTTTGAATTTTTTTATGACAAGCAATATTAGCTGTATCCCAGCAGTGTTATCATGACCGACCAGTTCAGGATGACCCCACAGTGCAACGAGGCTGCCCAGCCCTCAGGCAGAGCAGTCCCTGAGCATCACCAGGGGTGAGGGCACTGGGCATCTTCCTGGGCAGCCAGCCTGGGATCCCACCTGGTTCGTAACCCTCCCACACAGTCATCCCACACAGCACAAGGACACAGGAAGAAATGTGGCTTATGTGGAAAAGAGCAAACACGTAAGGTTGGGGGATGCATCTCTTAATTTCTGGCAAAACCACACATTAAATTTGCCTGGCACAGGGATGTGTGTGGAATATCCCTGCAGGGTTCACAGTAGGGTAACAAAGGAAGATCAGAAACAATGGCCCATAAGGCAAAACCTACACTCAATTTGGAATCTCTCTCTGGGTCCATCAGCAAATGAGAACCAAAGCACTAAGATGATTGCCCAGTTCCTGAAGGTCCACACCAGTGGTTGCTCACAGGAATGAAGAAGTTTGGGGCTCTCCACATCACCCTGAGCATGTGCTACCCCCACTGCCCACCTTCCCAGCATCCTGAGGTGAGGGGACCTATGGCAGGAGGGAAATGAGATACCTTTCTCAGGATGGGAAGAGCCATTGCTGGGGTTGATTAAACCCATCCCAAGGGAAAGGATTTGCTGTCTCCCAGGAGAAGTGGCAAATCCCACTGGATCCCCAGCTGGAACAGCCCTTCAGGAGTGTCCCCCCTAGAGACAGAAGACAGAAAACCCAGCAAACCCTGGGGAAAATGGAGGTGTTTTTTCATTCTGCAAGGCCATCACAAGGTGGGAACAGGGATGAGGAAACCTTCAGTCCCTTCCCAGGCCAGGCAGCACCAGAGCCTGCCAGGGAATATGCCATGGGAAGGTGGGTGAGGGCCAGGCCCCACACAATCCCCTGTAACAAGTGGTGATTCAGTAAGTTTACCCCTGGCTTGCATTAGGTCCCAGAGGTGTTTCACATTGAGAGCATCTCTGAAAGAGAAGATTCTCTGCCAAAAAAACAAGAGCTCCACCTGCCCAGATTTTGGAGGGGAAGGAGGGTTTGTTTGCAATTCCAATTTGGCTGGGAAAAAGGAAAAATGCAGACCTGAAGATCAGTTTCCTCCGGCCCATCACTTCCCCCAAAATCCAGAAGTCTCCAACCCAGAAAGATACTGGACCGGCACCAGAGGTGACCTGTGCTCTGTGATGGGAGCTGGGGACCTTTGGATTCAGAACTGAGGCTCTGCAGTGGGCAGGGACCAGGGGGAGCTTTTGGAAATGGGCTGAGGGTGGGGTAAAGGTGCCACGATGGGGCCTGGGGACACCAACCTGACACCTCTGTCCGCCACTGAGTCACCCATGGGACCCAGGCAGGAGTGAGCCCCTTGGAGCAGCAGTGCTGGCTTTAAATAAATACAATTCTGCTGAAAAGGGAAAAGAATAAAGAAAAAATAGGAATAAAGGATGTGCCTCTCCAGCGCCTCCTCCCCTCCCATAAACCTGTGTGCTATGCAAATGAGGCACGGAAGCAGGGATGAAATTGGCTCTCTAAACCAGCGTGGTTTTAGACTGGGGAGCGTTGGAGGCAGTTTCCTGGGAAGTTGAGGCAGAAATAGCTGTGCCACGAGAGGGACAAGCAATGACGACTGGAGGGGATGTGTCCCAGAATGCCTTTGGCAGTGGGATTGGCTCCCACAGCACCAAAGCTCCCTCCAGACACCCCACTTCAGCAGCTGGGGTGGGCAGGGGGGTGCAGGGAAATGAGAACTTGCTTTGCTGCTCTTTGTGAGTCCCCCAAGATTTCCATAAAGGGATGGCAAAAGGCACTGCAGTGGACACTCTGGCAGCTCGGTCCAAAGCAGGGGATGGCCAACACAGGCAGCCCAGGGTGATGCTCCCCAGGGTGGGCACTTTCCTCGGGGACTGTTTAAGGAGTGACATCTTTCTTACATGAAGAATGGGATCGTACAAATTCCAGCTCGTTTGTTCCAGGCAATTTATCCACCCAAGTATTGCCTTGTTCAGTAACATTTTCTCAAGGGGTTTCTGCAGAGAAGCAGGTAAAATCTAGAAAGTCTGAAGGCTTCAGGGTGTAAACACCATTTGCTTGAGCAATGCTGCTCACGTTGATAGTCAACGCCTGAGTGTTTTTTTGCTCACAAACAGGAGGGGGTTTTGTGTTAAACACTCTCTGCTCAAGAACAGACCTGGCTGGAGCAAAAGCCCCTTTCCTGCCTCCTGACCCAGCACAGGATTTTTACAGAAATAGCACAGATGCTCTGAGCCCAGTGGAAAGTTTGGCACGGACCGCCAAGATCCCGGACAGCCCTGGCCCACAGCAGCCCTGTTTCAGGGAGCTGGCAATGCCCATCAGCATCACTGGGACATGGTTGGAAAGTTGCCTCCTGAGGCTGTGGGGCTTTCCAAACCCACTCCAGCCACTGGAGATGGGGGGAGGACAGGGGAGCAGAGAGGGGATGAAACCAACAATGTTCTTCATGCACCTTGGGATCAAAGGTGCAACAGGAGGGGTCTGCTTCATATCTCACAGTGGGATGCAGAGAAGTGGGATATCTGCAAATGCACTGGAAAGGATTCAGGGGCTCTCTGGTTTGAGCCCATGCAAGATGGCCACCTCCTACAATTGCCTCTCCAGTGCCTCCACCACCACTGGCAACCTCAGCTTCCCCCCCAGGCAAGTCACAGCACTGCATTCAAGACAGCTCCCACAGCCCTGCATCTTAATTTGCTTTTCATTTTGCTTTATCTGTCTCATTAAAGGCAATCTCCAGCGACTCCGACGCCAGTCTCGAGCATGGCGGGCGCTTGTGTTCCACTGTTAGGTTGAGCAGACTGTCAGCAGTGACAGCCCACATGCACAGGTACCACAGTGTCATTTAGTGGTGCTGAGCATGGAGCAGAGGCGCCTTCCAGCCCCACCCTGCTCTGCAGTCACTGTGGGATTGTTGAGGTGTGTTCCTCCACCCTAAAACTACCCCCTGACAGATATTAAGGTTTCAGCACAACACGTTCTCTGCACGGGTCCATTACCTGCTTGGCTGAGCACCTTGCATCCAGCATCAGCCTTTTGGCTGCCTGGACACTGTCCATAAATCTGGACCCTTCCTCTGCCACAAGCCCAGTTGCTTTCCTTGACCTGGTCTGTGACACAGGGACAAGTTTGAGCATCTTTCTTATTGGTGTTTGAGGCAAGAATGAAGCATTTTCCCTGGCTTTTGCCATCTTTTCATCTGTCCTTTTTGCTGCATTTCCCCGACACCTCTTGAGGAGCTGCCCCAGCACTGGGGCTCTGGCACACGTGCCTGTCATTGCACATACTGTCTCCAAACACAGCACTGTTACACAAACCTTTGGAGTACACAAGAGCCCATGATGGTGTTTTGTGACTCTGGATTAAAAACACAGCCTTCATTAACCTCCCTGAAGAGACAGTTGCCAGGGGAGCATCGTGGGGTGGCAAGTCCAGGAGATACCTGGCAAAGGGAACAGAGCTGCTGCTGACCCAAACTCTTCCTTGTCCCTTCTCCAACTCCTGCTTCCATCTAAAAGCTGCATATTTCTCCCCCTGCCCACACTGCAAAACACTATGAACCTGAGAATAAAAGGTGCAGACTAGCTGGGATTTCAAATTCTGTGATTAAGGATGGAGGCAATTTCTCCCTTCCCGGGCTGATAGAGCAGGCAGCAGATGAGGACGGCTTTTTAGTGCGCTGCCAGCAGCTGCGATAGGCGCCTGTGCCGTCACCAAGCAGAGAGATTATTCTCTGGATCTCCCAGGCTGTTTATCAGGAACACTCACTGCTGCAGCCGCTAAACCAGCTTAAACACTAAAATTAAAAAATAATTAAAGAAAAAATAAAATCTTCTCCATAACCTCAAAAGGAGAGGGATTGGGGAAGGGGAGGTAAAAAACACCCGGGAGGCAAGTCAGGGTGTTAATAAAATAGCCATGGGCACAGGCAAAACAGGCTCTGCAGGGGATTGCCAGCCCTGGCTGGAGGGATGGAGCAGCAAACCCCACTGGGCCAGCGGGCACATTGCTGGGAAGCCAGGACAAAGCTGGCAGTGCCAACATCGGCGTGTCTCCCTGGCCCTTCCTTCAGCATCACAGGGTGGAGAGACATCAGGAGCGTGCAAGGAGCCACTGGGAGCGTGTGAGGAGCACCAGCTTGGCACCACGGCCCGGCTGGCCGGCTCCAGGACCCCAGGAAGAGCGGCAGAGCGGAGCTCCTTCCCCACGCACAGTCAGGGAGGGAGTGGCACGTGTCAGGGATAATAAATTGCATGAGAGTCCGGATCTGGGGACTGCATGGGAAGAAAAGGCACAAGGTCTGATTTCCTTGGGCATTCAGAGCCTTTGAAGATCAGAAAGCAGCTAAGTGCAAGGCAGGCTTTCAAGCTGCCAGTGCGGGTTAGTGGTGGGCCTGGGACTCCCTGGGGAGCAGGAGCTGCAGAATCCCAGCTGCCGGGTCAGATCCTGCCTCCCAGCTGCAGGAAGGTAAATGGGAACAGCTCTGTTGACACTGCATGAACACTCTCCTCAACAGGCCCTTCTTTGGCACATCAGTTTGAGCTGAGGAGCACAGAGCTGCTCACTCAGGGCTGGCTGGGTGCTCGCTGGTTTTGGATCATCCCAGAACATTCCCCTGCTGTGATCCTCCCCATGACTTCTGTTCAGACAACCTGCTGTGCTGGGGATGGTCCCATCCCTGGTATCAAAGGTATAATGTTTAGGAGAGTCCTTCTAGGGCAGAGAGGTTCTTACCCCACTTCAGAGGCAGAGTCGGATCCTCCAAACCTCCCACTCCCCTGGAATTCAGGACAAGCAAGACCCTTCCTGGAGTTTCTGGCAGTCAGGGAATGTCCCAGCCACTTGCATGAAAGGTTAAGACCACTTTCCAATTAGAGAGGCAGGAGCCATTGCAATAAAGCTCTTCTGAGGGGATATTAATCAGGGCATCTTCCTCTCGCGGAAATGCAAATCAGCAGAATGGGAACGGGAGTGATTAGAGCCAGGGAATAACACAGGCACATCGATCATGGCTTCACGAGCAGGAAGGGCCTTGAGGGCACAGGACATACCCCGGGCTCCCACATTGGCACTGGAACACAGGTGGAGGCAGGAGGGACACATCTGGGAATATTCAGCATCAGGCTTTCAGTAGCACCAGTGCCATGGGAATGGCACCAGTCACAGCAAACCAGCCCCAGCTCCCCGGCTGGCTGCAGGGCCTTGGTCTATCCTTGTTCACTCCACCCAGGAGGGAGGCTGGAGGCAGAGCAGGCAGAGTGGGCACACAGGTCAGGGATGTGGCAGGAGAGATGGAGAAGACACCAGCAATGGCAGCAGCATTGGATAAAGGATGTAGAAGGGAAAGAGAGGGGATAAAGAGCAAAAGGCAATGCAGAAAGGGGCTGAAGAGTGGGCCAAGGTGGTGGGGTGCACAGAGGACGTCACAGATCCCCTGCCCAGGGAAGTGCCACGCCGAGTCCGGAGATGGCTCTGCTCCTCACGGCAGGAGGCATTAGATCCAGCTGAGCTGCTTCAACGCAGCGTGCATGTAAATCAGCTGGACAGGCAGAGAGGAGAAAAACAAGGGGATGAGATAAGAGGATAGAGAGAGAGGCGAGGGGAGGAGGAGGAGGAAGGAGAAAAGGGGAGGGAAGGAGAGGAGCAGGTGTGGAGAGAAAGAGAAGCAAAGAGAGGGCAAAGGGAGAAAGGGAGAGGGAGGAGGGATGGGGAAGCAGAGAGCAGCGGGAGGGCAGGGTGCTGGGCTGGGGTCCATTGGTAACTGCTCACATGCCAGGCTGGGGGAAGCCATGGGCAGGGGAGCACAGGGTGAACAGGGTGGAGTTGCCAGACCACGACCCAGCCTGGGCCAGGGCAGGACTTGGGCACCCTGCTCTGGCCTCTTGGCTCCCAAACCCTGCAGCAACTCTGAAACCCCCCCAGGGTCTGAGATAAAGGAGCACCATGCAGTTATTTTTCAGTCACAAATACATAAATAGCCAGTCTGGCATGCTGTAATCCCTCACCTGCAAAAGCATGACTCCCTCAAATCATAAATGATATACATTTATGATGGAAGAGTTGGTGGGTACCAACCTAGAGGTGACTGCAGTGGAGGGGTAAAACAATATGGACTTGTCACTCCTTAAAGTCAGGAATATCTTGCAAAGAACAGTGAGTGATTCCTGGTAAAAAATACCTGGTCCCTGCCTCTTTCAGCCAAGGAACTCAGAGGCAAAATATCATTATTAAATCCCCAAGCTGAGGATCAGCAGCTTCATGAGAAGTTCTCATGATTGGGCAGGACACAAGGATCTCCTGACGTCAACGTGCACTAAGCAACCAGTGCTGATGCAAATACCATCTGCTGTAATCATGACATCACCTTTAATTACACAACGAATGAGGATGTCACCACACATGGAGCCCTGATGTCACCAGCAGAGCTGGAAAAAATCTGGAGTAGGATGATCAAAAAAATTAGTCCAAAGGAGGAAGAACTCGGCCTGGAAAAGCAGCAGCCAGAGAGGGACATTTGTGGCCTCAAGAAGGTGAACCAGGATTGATTGCTCACTGTGTCTCCCAATAAAAGAATTAGGAGATATCCAATAACATTAAGAGGCAGTGGGTTCAGAAGAAACAAGAGGATATGGTTCCCCACACGGTGCATGGTTAAGCAGTGAAGTCCTTGCCACAGCTCTCTGGGGATGATTAAAACTTACGTGTTTACAAAAATCAACTAGACAAATTCATGGGAAATCCATTGAGGGGCATTAAAGACGAAATGCCACTTCAGCTCGGGGAGTCCCTGAGCTGCCATGTGCTCAGGGCTGGAGATGCTCGAGAGATTCAGAGGTGCCAGTCATCAGGGGGACGGGCAGGGGACAGCAGGAGCAGGGGACAGCCCTGCACAGCTCCTGATGCTGCGCTGAAGATGGCAGACAACGTTGCCAAGCCATCACACTGACACCCATACATCCCATACATTCTGAAATCCCATCAGCAGGGTATTTACAGCCCAGCCTTGAGGGTACTGAACTCCCCCAAGACACAAAGTCCATAAGAGCAGGGCCACATGGTGCCACTATTAATGTGAGTGGTTTAAGGTGACATGGAGCCACACTCAACCTCACCTGTCCAGCACTGGGTTACCCTCACATCACTTGCCTAAATGCTGTTTTCCAGGATCCCACCAGGATGGGGTCCATTCCTCAGGAGCCCATCCATGCACTTCCCCTTGCACAGCACCCCTTCCACGCACGCCAAGTCCGTGCACGTAGCAATCCCAATTAAACCCAACTCCATCGCAGAGGGGCCTGGCAGCGCTGCATTTATCAGCCTGCCTGGAAGGGGCTTGTGCAAGCTGTCCCCCCGGCTGACGGATTAGACAGCAGACAATTAGGTTTCAGACACACACGCACGCACACACACACACAGAGGCACGCAAGCAGAGCACACGCAGGCACACAAATCCTTTCTCTCCATCCATCTGCAGGGCCGGGGTGGCCGAGCCCAGCTGCGCGGCCGGCCGGCGCTCCTGGAGCTGCGTGCAGCTGAATAAGAACGAGCCCCAGCGCCTCGGCTTTCAGCGCCCGCTCTCGAAATGAGCGAGAGGTCCCCAAAGAGATGACACAATTGCAATGGAAATTATTAACCCTTGGCGGGCCGGTGCTGCCGCCTCCTCCCCGCTCCGCGCTGCCGCAGCCAGCCTGGCGGCAAAGTCCTGCTCTTTGGGTTTCAAGGACAAAGCTGGAGCAAGTTAGTGCTCAGCCGGCAGTGCAGGGGGTGAGCAGCGTCCTGCATTTGTGCTCAGAGGTGAGACGGGCTTTTTGGGAGTGGGGATTGTTTCAGATGCATCCCTTCGCTGCTGGGAAATTCCCAGCTCCTGGAAGAGGGGATGGTGTCTCAACACGAGCACTACTTCTGCAAACATCCCACCAAAAGCATCCCCTCTTGGTGCCCAAGAAAAGGAGCTATGACTGCTATGGGCAGATCCAATGTGCAGCACAAGCCAGCGTTGTTCCTCAGGTTGTTCCTTCCAAGGGCTACCAAGAACAATAATTCAATGTTTCAAAGTTAATTGAAACGTGAAATGGCTAAGATAGAAATGGAACAAGCTGGGCAGGCTTCTAAAGGCAAAGCCTGCACGTCCTCTCTGGGAGAGGATTTCTGATGGAATCAACAAAACAATGGATAAAGGGAAATCAGTAGATATAATTTATTGGGATTGTCCTAAAGCCTTTGATAAAATCCCACATGAGAAGCTATTAAGGAAACCAAGCATTACTGGGCAAGATGTAAAATATTGCTGGGGAGCAGGAAGCAGTAAAGTGGCACAAACCTGTGCAGGAGGAGGTGGTTAATGCCATGCCAGGATGGAGGTTGGGAAAGCCAGAGCATGGCCGTGCTCCGAGCCCAGCTCCTGCCAGCATCAGGAGCCGGGAACTGAGAGCCCCAGAAAGGCAACACTGTGGATGCTCAGGGCACACAAAACCCTCACAAAGCAGCCCTTAAATCCCTCATTCCTCACAGTCTGTCTCTCCCAGGCTGTTTGTCCTCCCATGCAGGCAGGTATATGGGAACAGGAGCAGCTCCCCCCACCTCTGACCTCCCTTGCACCTACTTGAGGGAAGATAAGTGGAACAGGACACCAAAAAAGAACCATTTCAGCCCCTGGCCTCGCCTGTCACACCCACATCCCTTGGTCTCCAAGACAACTTTCAACTGCCCATGTGGAGAGGAGAAAGCCCCGGGAGAGCAAACTCCCATCCGGTATTAGGAGTGGGATGTGCCAGGGGAGGGAGGATCCTCTGGAAACACCTCACTCGGCTGCACAAAGGGCTTTCTAAAAACAGAACCATGTTTTAATTTTGCTTGTAGTTAGTTTTTGAAGAAAGGGAAATCAGATGAGAAGAGCCTGTTTTGATCCGTGGTGCCCACCTCACCCCAGGAGAGGATGCAGCCAGCTCCAAGACAACTGATGCCCAGATAGAAACGACCACAAAGGCAACTCAGCACATCCCTCAAACCAATTCCAGCAATTTTCTGATGTTTGCTTTCACAAGGTGAAGTCATAAGCTCTATTGTTACAAGATGCATCATCCACTAGAGTTAGAAGAAGCTCTCCAGATGCACTGGGGAATGTCTAGATGTTTGCCAAGGAAGATTGCTGCCCTCCCTGAGCTCTGATTGTTATTGGCAGCATAATAGTGGAGACCTGAGGATGGACCTGGCCTCACAGGGCATGTCAGACAGGAATTCAGGACTACCTGGAGGCTGCCACATTCCTCACCTGTGAGCAGCTGGGTCATGATACTGGCTCTGCCCCACACATGAGCTGCTCCATCTCCTACCAGGTTTTTCACCTGCTCCAGCAGGGCTGGCCCAGAGCCTCATCCCTCTCTTTGCCAGAAACCAGCTCCTCACTTTCAGCCTTAACTTATTCGTGGACAGTTTCTAGTCGTTTGGTCACCAGCCAACAATATCTGTCAGTGAAACAGCTCCGCTCCCGCCCCGGTGCTCCGTGGCCCCTCATCTACCGGATTTGCAAAGCTGAGTTTGCAGAGTCTCAGGAGATGGGCCATTCACCACTTCTCCTTGGGGATTTTGCCATCATTTCATGTATCAATCCATAAATCAGCCATCCAGGTTTATCAAGGACCTACACTAAGCACTAAGCAGGGACCTGAGGAGAATTTTCTGACAACTGCACTGCATTTTCCTCTCCTCCTTTCATCCCATTACCCATAGTTATATCCCTTAGACCACTCTAAATAATTACTCAGCTGGGTGCTTATGACCTTCAGATATTTGTCCATCCCTGGTTTAAGTGAACTCTTCGTCAAGCTATGCTTACTATTTAGACTACACAGAGAAACACACATACTGAAAACACTTCCAGGCTGTGGTGGGGAAGTCAACAGAAAGGGCTGATCCTGCACCATTTGCCACAGCTCCAAGGATATTTTTCAATCCCAGGCAGCTTTCTGCTTCCTGTGCTGCCATTAAAAACCCCAACACCTAAAAGCTTTCCCATGGGTGCTTTTCCTCCCTCCATCCTTAGCTTAGGGAAAAGGGAGTGTAGGGACAGTTTATAGGCAGTGGTTCACACAAGGGTGTGAGATCTCCAGATAAAGCTGTTCACACACCTTCTTTAGGAGGAAGAGCTGGCTTGTCTGCAAAAGACCTTGGGAATTACAGGGAAGGGAGGAACAGCCCTATATTCTTGCAAGAGGAGCCAGCCTCCAAAATAACAGCCGACGAGGCCAGGAGGACCTGATGCTTTCCTTTGTGCCAGGGGCATCACCGGCACCAGGAGAGATGCCTGTTCCCCTCTGGCCTCCCGGGGAGGAGTGACTGGCTGAGGTGAGGGTCAGGGACACAGCAAGGGACAGCAAGACTGGCCACAGTAATGGAGATTTACTGCTCCAAGTCCTATTAGCCAGGCCGTCTGGATCCCAAACATGAACACAAGGTATTACACACCGCCGTGTGTGATATCCTACAGGCACAAGGGCAGCAAGAAGAGAGAGATGCTGCAATAGCTTCTTGCCATGTGGAAGAAGGTGGGAGCTAGCGGAAGGTTTCTGCTGGAGCAAAGCCCCAGCGAGGGGAAGGAGAAAGGGAAAGGCACACTCAGACACTGCAGGAGCTCACGGATAGCCACACAAACACGGAGTGCATCTGCAGTGGCACCCAGGCACAAAGACAGAGGTGGATGGAGGAGGAAGAAGCAGGATGAGTTCCCCATCTACAGCACTGCCAGCTCTAGGCCTTCACCTGTCACTGCCAAGACCCAAACAGAATTATGAGGAGTGTCTATAACAGTTTCTGTCCCAAGAGTGCTCATTTGGGGTGGTTATGATGTATAGGAAGTCACATTTTTCCTTATTGCTTTTTGGTGTGGCCCCAGGAGTTGGAAAGACTACCTTTACTTCTTTTACTGAAAGACAAGATATTCCCATGGCCACCACACTGTGTAACCTGGACTTTAAAGTAAGTGTTTGTGATAAAGCAAAGAGCATGGGTGGGTGGCTCTGTTTTTTAAGGCAAATCCCCCAGGGCTTGGCACAACAACACTCCCTTTTCTCATAATCACCCTGGGTTTCTGTTCCTTTCCAGTGAGCTTGGGCTCAATGGTTGGACCCAATATATACCATGCAAGAGGCCCCATTGTGACTCACAGAGGGGAAATGGTTTGCTGTGGTTATGAAGCATCACTTTTCCAGAGGGGAAAACGATTCAGCACATGAAATAAACCTCTGTCCTTCCTTAAAACTGGGCATTTTCTGTCAGGAGACAACAGATGACCCAACCTGACCCACATATGGTCTGGGAAACAAAGCCTGACTTGTAGAAGAGTATTTCCACCAGACCTGTGCCAGCCCTTGGGGTCTCCAGGTGCCATCCCAGATCCTCCACCAACAATATGGCCCTAACCCTGAACCCATTTCCATTGTCTGTGGGTGACTTAGCTGCCTCCAAATTTCCTGCCCCAAAGGGAACAGGCCTGGCCACATTCAGCCCTTAGGAAGAGCATCCTTCATGATTTCCCTTCAGCCCCACCACTCCAGTACTGCAGAGAAATAAACCCCTGGTCGGTCCCTCGATGGCTCCTCGGAGGGAGGCCGTTCTGGCTGGAGAAGGTCAAAGAGTATGAGGGGAGGAAAGCAAAACGAGAACGAAGGAGGACAGAAATAGGGCTGGGATGCAGGGGGCTGCGGGGCCGGGCTCCCGCAGGTCTCAGCCCGGCATCGGGCTATTTTCTGCCTTTTCCTCTTCCTCGGCGCCGCGTCGCCATGGCAACCCCATCAGCTGAGCGGCTCCGCTCCCCACTCCGCCTCCCGCTCCACGGGGATTTTTTGGGGGCTTTTTTCCCGCCCCTCCTTCTCATCCTGACTTCCCCTCGAACCCCATCCCAGGGAGGCGTTCAGCCAGCGCCGACCGGAGATTTACAAGGGGAGCTCGTAAGGTGCCCCTCGCACTGGCAGGACCCCCCTGCGCAGCCCCCCCAGCCCCAGGGAGAGGGGATGGCACCTGCCCGGTGGGGAATAGCACCAGCTTTGGGAGCACACCCCTGTGCCAAGCCGGTCCACAGAGACCTCTCGCTTTCCCTATCCTGCCCTGGGAAGAATTTTCCCCTTTAGCATCTTCAGCCCCAGTGCCTTCAAACAGGTCCTGTTGGAAGGAGCAGGTGTTGAGGGTTTGGGCAGCCATCCCACAGGAACAGGGCTGCCCTGGGACACAGACATCACCCAGGGAAACCCGGGGAGAATCCCTCTGCAGGGTGATGGACTCCCAGTGCTGGGGAGAAAGGAAACACCATCTGGGTATATCTCCTGCCATCAGGGTATGTCAGTCTTCAGAGGTCCCTTCCAGCCCTGTTTTCTAGGGCTTAGGTTGGCTAAATGTCTCAGCAAAAAGTAGCTAAGCCAGAATCATGGGCAACTCTCGGGTTTAGGATTAAACAGAGAGACAGAAATGTAGCAAAGCCAAAGTGGTGACGGAGGATGCAGAGAGGCTGGAAGAGCAGGGAATAGGAGGAAGGAATAAAAAGCCATTCCTGCCCTCCTTTTGGACAGCGTGTCCAGGTGTGACAGGAGCCCTCCACAAAGAAGAGGGGTTCTGAGAACATCCCCTGGCCTCAGATCCCTTCTTGTATTTGACATCACTGCTCCCCTTCTGCCTTTGAAAGCCCCAATTTTAAATACAAAGGAACATCTCTGCTCCCCTGAAAGCCCGAGTTTGAGGAGACTGGATTCATCCCCAAAGCACGCTCTCCTCTTTCTTGCCCAGTGTTTGGCCCTGCTGAGCACTGGGCTGGCACATCCCCAGAGCACCATGAGCTCATCCCGCCTGCTCAGCTCCTCTCCAGCACAGAGGAGTCCCTTTGGGGTGTTTTGCATTGGTTTTGGTGCCTTTGGAATAGCTGTGGTTGGAAATCAGAGGCTCGGTTAATCTGACCCTGTCATACATATCAGATGTGCAGCAGAAACAGCCCTCCAGTAAGCGTTACTACGACATTTGGGGAGGGTGGGGGTTTTCCCCCCCCTTCTCTTTTTTACAGCAGACATCTGCAGCAGGAGAAGAGGGATAGAGGAGAGAGGAATAGAAGAAACAGCATTTCTTCCAACAGCCAAATCCCACTGACTCAAAGCCCCCCATACCCCCAAATCCCAATTTGCTCAGAGTGAGACCAAAACCCCTCTGGAGAGGAGCAGCCCAGTGGGGCTCCGGATGGCTCAGCACAGCCCCCTGGCACAGTTATCCCTGCACACACATCCGTGCCAGGCTCTGGGTTTCTTTAAATGCAGAATCACACTGACTTAACCGAAGGTGCAATTTTGCAGCCGCTTGCTGGGGAAGCTGAGTTTCTTTCCATGTGGTTTAAGTCAATTAGGAGCAGGTTGAAGCTGAAGTGAATTAAGGCATTCAGCTCCAAACGGGAGCATGTGCCTGGAGGAAAAGGGAGGGGAAGGCAGCTCTGCACCACTTTTTAGCTAATCCAGCACAACTCAACCAATATAAATCTGAGGACAAGGCAGCATCCTTCATCCCTCCTCCTCCTCCTCTCTGTTCTCACTTTTTCTCCCCCCTCCTTGCTTTCCTCATCCTTCCCCCATCCCCTCCTTCAAGAGTTTTCCTCCTGCTGTTCATCTCTTCCCCGCTTTCTCAGCTCCTCCCGGTGCCCACATGCGCGAGGGGGCCGGGAAGCAGTTGGAGATCAAACTCCTGGCAGCGCCGAAGCACCGGCCGTGCTGAGAGCCCGAGACAGCTCCGGAGCAGGGAGGCAAAGGAGTGGGATGAGGGAAAAGGAGGGGGGTTTGGGTGCGAGCAGAGGAACCGCTTGCAGGCTGGGAAGATCAAGGATATCAGGCAGCAGGGAAGAGAGTCTGATTTATAGCACCATAAAGTCACTGGGGTTTGTCCACACATGGACCTGCCTGTATCCAGTCCCTGCCAGGACACAGGGCAGGCAGAGCTGCTGTGCCCAAGCAACTGGTCTGATGGCACAGGAACAGCTCGGCTGGCTCCAGGAGGGAAGTGCCCCATGGCAGCAGTCATCCCTTGATTCTTTGTTTGTTTTCTACATGGATGTCAGACAACAGCTTAAAGCCCAGTTTTTAGGATTTGGAAGTGTGTAAGGACACTATTAAAGCAGGAAGATGCATTAACATGGGTGCCACAAGGCTTTTTTTAAAGATTAAAAGCTCCTAAAGGACCACCTTCCTATAATGCTCCCCAAAAAAGTCTTTAATCTCCCAGATTAACATCTGGAAATAAAACCAGTGATGTTTAATTTCTTCTAGGCCTCACCTAGGCACTCAGATGTCACAGCCCCTGGAAGAAGGATGGTTCCTGGCCCCACACTGCAGTGACAGAGCATACAGGGAGCCCTGTGCACACCAGGAGCCAGCTCCAGCTGCTGTTAGAGACTTTCCTCAGCAAGAAGAAGAGCACAGAGAGGGTGAAGCAACTCCCAGCCTGGGCTCTTGGGCTGTACTGGGTTTCTTTGCTGATGAACGGTATCTGCATCTGTCACCTGGAGCCATGAGTGGGGTTTCCCCAGGAGGGCCATAAGGCATCTCAACCTTATGGAGCTGCTCAGGGGCTGTTTGGGGGATGCTAAAGCTCTGTGCAAAGGTACCTGACATGTTCTGGCTGCTCCCAAACAACCCACAACCAACCTGCACCAAGGAAATGCTGCTGGAGCAAAGCCCCACACGCCCTGCTCTGCTCCACAAGTCGAGCTGCAAAACCCTCATCCCTGGGTGCTCCCTGCAAAAGGGCAAAGACACCAGATATTTCCAGCCATCCCTGCTGCAGGTCGAGCTGGCAGCACTGTGCAGTTAATCTCTGTGGTCCACGGCATTGGCTGCTGCCAGCAAGAGAAGAAGGAATTGAGGGGAGAGAACAGAGCAGGCACAGTGAGGGGACAGTTAATTAGGAAAGCTGCCCGAGATGTGGGCTTGCCAGGCAAACTTTGGGATGTCCTTCCACGCCTCATCAACGCAAATGAAGCAGGAGGACCCAGGGAGACATCCCGGGCTCCCCGCTGGATTTGTACCCAGATAACTGGATGGCAGGGCTGGCGCCCAGCAGCCCCCAGTGCTCCTGGCACCCTCCACACTGTAGCTGCAGCCTTTTAGCCTTCACCAGCTCGGGTAAAGACGTGGGAGCTGCTGAATGCCGAACCTGCTGCACTTGTAAACAATGTGTCTCCGGAAGGAAACGCGGTGTGGGCAGACTTGTGTAAAGGATCTGTGACCCATCACGAACATCTCTCCCCTCTCTGCTTCCCTCCACCCCCCTCAGCATCCACGCACACCAACCTCCTGGGGACACACAGCCCTGGTCCACCTTGGGACCACTGCAGTGCCACTGTGGTCTCCTTGGGTGCTAAAAGTCTTGAAAATGCCAAATCACTATTTTCTCCCTAAATACAGGTTTTCCTCAAAACAGTCTGGTTAAGCACCCTAAAGAAGCCCTTCCCATGAAGGAAAAGCAGGAGGAACCAGCCCTCCCAGCACTGGGGTCTGTGCTGTCTTCCAAGAGATATCAGGGTTGGCATGGACATCCCAAGACCTGGGTGCAGGATTTCAGGAAGCTCCAACAGGCATGACGTAAAGCAGGCATGTTCTAAGGGTTAGGGAGGAAAGCTGGACACATGGGACAGGAAGACAGATCCCATTCCTGGCTCTGTCCCCAGACTTCCCAATGACCTTGGACAGATTCCAGGGTCACCAGATTTTCAGACAGCCTCTGTTTCTGTTTGAGTCCACACTCACCTGGGCAGAGCCTGGCATGGCAGGCAGGTCTCTGAGCAGGCTGGAAACTCTAAGCCTGGTCAGCACGTTGGTTCCTCACCCTTCTGAAGAGCATCACCAAGGCTGCCTTTCTGCCACCCCACTTCCAGCTGATTTTTCAGAGGTACTAGGATGGCAAGAAGGTGTTTCAAATTTGTACAGCATTCTGAGAGATAGAAGGTGTCTTGGGGTGTGGGAGGGGAGATGTCCAGGAAGAAAAGCGATTAAAAAACCCTCCTTAGAAACCAAACCAAAGGGCTGGATGTTTGTACAGAGCCAGGGTGGAGGGTGGATTCATGGGTCTTGTTCTCTTGGGAGGTCAGACACACTGTTTAGGCACAGTAAAAACCTCCTGTGTTGAAACCCAGCAAGGTTTACAATGAACTTTAACTTCTCCCAGTACTCCAGGTGCCTGGAGCCTGAAGCTGTCCCAAAAGGGCCAACACTTGTGCTGTTTGGAAAACGGAGTTTGGAAAAGGCATCAGCAGACAGAGCACTAGATCTGCCAAGCCCCAGCATGCTGGACTGCACTGGCCTTTGCTCTCCACTTTGCTGTCCCCAGTAGTTGTGTAGCTGTCACCCAGCACAGCTTTTTGGGGACCCTTTGGGGCAGGGCAGCAGGGACAAGCCAGCACCTAATCCTGCAGCATCAGCTCTGACCACTCCAGCTCTGACAGCAGCAGCAAGGAGGAATGGAAAAATACAGAAAGGAACTGAATAGAGCTCCCTTGTAAAGGGGCTCAGACCACACTTTGGACCCTGTTTCCCACCCTTGGTCCCTTGTCTTGACAGCTGCACAGTGTCTCCACAGGGAGAGAGCAGATCGGAGCTGCAAACTTTAAAAAAAAAAAAAAGGGAAAAGAAAAAAGGAGAGAGGGAGCGAGCAAGCGAGAGAGTGTCTGACTACAGCCCTAAGGGCTGTCACAACAGATAAAACCTCAGCCAGGATTCGCAGTTTGAGCTCCTGCACGCTAATGCACAGCAGAGCTAAAAATACCGACGTGTGGAAAAGCAGAGGCTGCTGTTGCTGCCTCCCGAGCTGATCGCAGGCTCCAGCTTCCCAGGCAGCCCCGAGCAGCCAGATGCACGGCCACAGAGGAAAACTGCACCCCCAGAGAGGGGCAGGGGCACCCCGGCTCTCCCCCACCGCCCGGCTGCAGGGCTGGCTCTGCCCAGGCAGTGCCCAGTGAAGCCATCTCGCAGAAAGGGCTGGCTTGGGTTTGTGCTGATGTGAAGTAAAATATCTGGGCCACGCGCTTTCTGCTCTGCAGGCAGAGGGATGGAGCAGCCTTGGGGAGAGGGGCTGACGCCAGAGAAAGGGGAGGATGGAGCCCGTGAGGAGAAGGAGGATGCAGTGAGGCTTCATGAGATGACAAATAGGCAGGACAGCTCCAGAGCCCCAAATGCGGGGCTGCAGAACAAGCAGCCCAGTGTTAATCCCCGAAGTTGGCCTCATGTGGGACAGGAACAAGGTCATGGCTGTGTTGCCGCATTATCTCCCGATTTATCCAGCCATCTTTGCCCTGTCTGAGGCCTGGGAATGGGAACATACTTTACCATGCACTTAAATTCAAGCATGCACTTACAGTCTCTTTTCTTCAATGGAGCCGAAGGACATGCTCAAGGGTTTGCACATCATTAGGTGCCTTCAGCCAAGGTCAGTTCTCTGAATAGGGGCTCGCTCAGGGCCCCCACCCAAACCTGAGTAGGGCACCCAGGTATCCCCAGGTTGTTACATCCCCTCCTACAAATTCCATATCCACTGCTTCTGGGGACAACCATCCTCCAAAATGCCGGCTAACACCGGGCATTGAGCAGTCCCACACTTCCAGCAGCAGCTTTGTGTTGTTGCCATCACACTGAGCGGAGCAGCCGCCTGCCCAAAGCCCCCAGCTCTGCTGCCCGGGAAGGGTTTGGTCCAATTTTGGAAGCCATCAGGACAGCGAGGCCTCGGATGGTCTCACTCAGCTCAAGGACAGACTGAATCTCATGTTCTGTGCACACTCCTGCTTGATCCCATGACTGGGAGAGACACAGCTGTCTCGGGGCCACTTCACCCCAAGACCTGGAGCCCAAACTCAGCCTCAGGGCATCAAAAATAGAGTCTCCAGAGCTTTGGTGTCTTGGCTAACAGAGTCTGTGCTGAGTCTCTCATAGGAGTCAAATCTTCCCAAAATCAGGTGGAGCATCAATCAGCACGCCCGTTTCAGCCCAATACTGCACCTCCCACATCGGTGCTGTCCCACCTGCAGAGCTCACAACCCAATCATCCCAACATACCACCCAGTTCCTTCTCTCCTCACAGTCACATTCAAGACACCAATGCAAAGTTCCTGTGGATCTGTTTCGAGTTGCATTATCAGCACATTTGGCATTTTCATCGTGCTTAGGACACAGTCCCTTACAAAAGGCCAATTTATCTTGAAAGCAAGTCCCTGCCTTCGAGGCTGCTCTTTCCAACAGGCAGCAGTTGTGCCAACGCAGCCTTTGGGCAGGGCAGAGGGTCCTGCTAAACCCAACAGCACAGACCATGCCCTGTCCTGGGGCACATGCCAGGGAAGGAACAGCCCCAGCTCCAATAACCCAAATTTCTGTCCACCTGGATGAATTATTTTCACCATACCAATGCAAGCCATGATAGCAAATCGGTTCTTGAATAATAACTATTACTTAGATTAATTAATTGATGTTTCTACAGTGTGTTGAGGAATTAAAAGGAGGGGGAGGGTGAAGGAGGTAAGAAATCAACAACAAAAATAAGCGTTACCTAAGGCCAGAGAATGAAGGAGGAGAAGAGCAGGTTGTTATAGTAATTACAATGTCAGTATTTATGGATTAGGCCAAAAGGGTCCCCCCAAGCACTGACTGCAGCTGGGTCTCTCTGCAACCAGCCCTACTCACATAGGATGGGGCAGGAAAACTCAGTTTCTGATCCTAGCTGAGCATCAGCCACTCCTTTGTAAGTTGTTTTGCAGAGTGACAAACTCCCAAAACATCCAAATCTGGCTTTTTTATTCCTCCTTCCAAATCAAGTAGACACTTGCCAACCAGCCAGCCTAGCCCCACACTTCTGGTATTTCAAGGGCGCTTCCAGCCCTCTCTTTTTTTACTGCACACAAGCACATTCATATTATATCTGCACTAGATACGTAAACCTTACACATCACCGACCCAGCGTTGGCAAATATCACAGCACCATCACAAGGTGTTGCAAAACCTTTTGACTTCCAGAAAGCCCCTGCTCCCAGAGCCATGGAGTTATAGAAAAAAAAAATAAAAAAAAAAAAGGAAAACTGAAACCTCTTCTTTCATTAAACAGGAAAATCCACAGCCCTCATGGTTAGAGGCAAAGACTTGAAAATATGAGTTCTGAAAATACAGATCAGAAAATGGCAAGCACATAGAAATCAGGATTTTTCACACAAGTTTCATAGCAGACTTTTGATCTGGGGGCAGCAACTGGCATTACAATCACTCTCCTTATTTCCTTTTTGAGCATTCAAAGAGGACAGTTCCCAACAGAGCAGCACTCACCACCAGGACCACTTTTCTAAACAGCTCCAGCAAAAATCCACGTGTCCATGGAGAAGATCTCATCTATAACCAGCCATAATCCCACTAACAAGGAGCCCCATGCCCCAGGGGCTCCTCAGATCCCTTAAACAAGCAAAAACTGCTGCTGCAACCCATGGCTCTCAAAAAGCCCCAGTTCCTCACCTTTTTGGCTCAAGTCACTGGTACCCACCAGCTCTCCTGATAACCCACCAAGAAGTTTCATCATCAGGCTGTTAACTGAAAACCCTCCAGTGGCACCTGCACCAGTTGTGGTCACTCAGGATGGTCTCACACCGTTAGTCCTTTTGAGGAACCACTTTGCAAAAGGGAGGTAAAGGGGTATGGAGACTCCCACCTGGAGACTCAGAGCTTCCCAGCCCAGGGCCTGAGAGCAGATCTCCAGTTCTGGCAGGTTAATGCTCCAGGTAGCCTCATGTTGGACCCCATGGACTGCCTTCCTTACCTTATGCTTCAATTTGGAACAGAAGATCTGGAGCCAAGGAACATCGTATGCACTGGTCCAGCTGCCTGTGTCCCTGAAGTGCTGCTCTAACAACCATAACATGCAGCCAGGTGAGCTTCTAATAAATATTGTCAGACTCATCACCATCAATATCTCTTTGTTGGTTTTCCCAGTGGAGGTTCCAAGAAAGGGCCTTTAGACTTTGACACCTCACAGGGTTGTCTCCATCAGGTTCACACCCAGCAACCAGCCCAGGGCAGCCACCCCACAGCACCACTCTTTTTGGGGCAAGTCAACCCACCCTGCTCACTTCTCCCAGGGTCAGTGAAGCTCTCTCTGCCCCTGTGCCCCAGATCCAACCTCCTGCCTGAGGTGTGGAAAAGCCAGAACCATTTCAGAGGTGGCTGCTGTCCCTGGGGTGAAGAGCCAGGCATTCTGGCAATTGAGAAACCCCAAACCCTGCCTTGGTCCAGACTCCTAAAGATGCTCCTAAACAGGCACTGCCTGACAGTGCCAGGGTAGGCTCCCCTCCCACACTCCTGTCCCGAATTTGTCAGGCCTCTTTGCCAGCTCCGGCCTCTTGAAATTCTGCACACTAATAAAATCCTAACTAATTTACATCCAAGATGGGGAGTGAGTGGCAGCTGTTGCTATAGAAACCCTCTCCTGGGCCCTGGCTCCCGGTTGCAGTTCTGAGATGAGGCTGGAAGCCAGCCTGGACCCCAGTCCCGATGCCATTGGGATGTCCTGTGGTGCCCAGTCAGTCCCACACAGGCTGAACCGGTGCTGCTGCCCAAGGTCCCACTGCAGCAGGGGTGCTGGAAGGATGTGGTGGCCACCACCACAGCCAGCCCCAGGTCTCCTGTCATCCTCCAGGCTCTGCGTTTCCTACCCTCTATCACGGAAGGGTCTTCCTTGGCTGCCACCTTTCCCGAAAGCCTTTATTCACCAGCTCCTGGAGCCAGGGGCTGTGTGACAAACCCCACTCTCGCTTGGAGAAAGGAAAATAAAGATGACAACAAAGCAGAATCGCTCCCTGAGCTGCCAGACCTTGGGAAAATATTGGAAAACCAGGCTGAGCATCCCACCAACAGAAGGAAAATTTGCAATGTGTTTAACACAATGTAGATTTTTTTGTCTTAAGTTGCACTGACAATTATTCAGTGCGTGACCCCTGGAGGGGGGTTAATGCTTTGGATTGATAACAGCACCTTACACAGGACCCTCCCCTGGCTCTGAGAAGGCTGAGTCTTGCTTTACAGAAGGAGCTCAGCTAATAGCACGAAACCTGCACCCATCACCAGGGCTGCCCCAACAGCTCTGCTGGGAATGGAGACACCACATCTCCATGGAGAAGCATCCAGGAGCGAGCTTCTTCAGCAGAAAAGCAATCAGAGGACATCATTTCTGTGAGGAAGGGAAGGAAGCAGCTCCCCTTTCAGTACAACAACCAGCGGACTCAGAGCGAGTGTCCCACCTCCAGAGTCAGAGCCAGGTAGTGGCACCATCACAGGTGCTACAACATGAGCTGTGCCCATAGCACTGGTTGCAGTCCTGCCCACAGCAGGGCATGGGGGGCAGTCCATGAATAAATGTCTCTGCTCTGTGGGGCTGGATCCTGCTCTCAGTGGCATCCATGTACCCCTGGAGGGAATCAGTTCTTGAACTGACACACCAGTGGGTGTTGAGGAGCAGCAAGCACACACATCCCAGACACATGCTGTGGGGTCCATGTGCTTCCTCGCCCATGGCTGTGTTCCTCAGGTCTTCCTGGGGGCAGGATCCAGCCCGCAGCAGAGGTGCTCCTAGGCCAGCCCCCTCTTCCTTTGGCTGAGTTGTCAAGGATGTATGAAGGTTGCTCAGCAGAGACATCTCCCTCATCTCCTATGTATGTGCTGTGCCACATGGGCACTGTGAGTCCAGGACCACGGGTGGTGGAAGGTTCCTGGCCCATCACCCCGATCCCAGGGATGGATATCCCTGACATACCTCCGGAGCTATTTATTCCTCCCTCCAGCCCTCAGCTGCCTGCTCTGTCACACAGGGAAAAACTGACTCAGACCCTCCCAAGATAAGGCGACCACATCTGCAGCCCAGCTCCCCAGGAATGCAATCAAAATAGCGACCGGCAGCCCAGGCGGGGGAAAGAGGGGAGGGCAGCATTTTTTGCTGTCGACTCCGACCCCCTGATGGACCGTTGCCATGGAAAGCCGGCAGCCAGCAGCCCCAGCTGGGGTCTGCTGAAGGATTTTTCCTGCTTGGCCTGAGGCTAGGGCAAGGGGAAGAGGGGGAGATACCGGGGAAGAGCTTGCATCTGGCTGCGACAGCCCTCCCCTGCTAGCAGGTGTGGAGCTCGCTTCCCTCTTGGCTGGAGCATCCCGAGATGGTTTGTGATCCAACATGGCTCAGACACTGCTGGGCAGTGTTTGAAGCCTGGTGCAGGAGCACAGATAATAAACCAAATAAATCCAGCTCTGCATTAATGACAGAGGGACCGGGGAAGGGACACAGAGATGGTAACCTAAGACCGGGCTGCCGTCCTCAGAGATGGTGAGGTCTCTGGGGCACCCATCCAGCTCCTCTCCCCTTCAGCCTGTTTTCAATCCCTCATTTTTGCATGAAGAATTAGGACAGTAATTTCTCTCCTGCAGAGAGAAACAATACAGGAGCTGAAGCCGACCCCTTGCAGGCTGCCTGAGCAGGCTGACGTGTGGGGAAGATGTGTACAACTTTCTTATTGTGAAAAAACCACCACGGTTGGAGTTTGCACCGAGCTGGGCACTGCGTGATGGTTTCTTGCCCCAGTGCACTGAGATGAAGGGGAAAAGGCCAGAGCCTGAAGCTGCCTACTTACACCAGAGCCTGGATCAGGCACTGCAAAATCTGCTGCCAGCAGCAAGCACCCAGAGGAGCCGTCACCCCTCCCGCTGCCTCGCAGGGAGCTGGCAGGAGGGGACGGACAGCTGCTTCTCCATAATCATCTCTCCACCACTGACAACATGCTGGAGCTCATTTTCAGAAGACACCTTGGGAAGAAGAATGCATTTACAACAGCAGAAGCACCAGGAAGAGCATCTCCTTCCAGAGAGCCAAAGATGCAGCAAAATAAAATGTCGCTCCTTGTTAACCCTCGCCTGTACCTGAGCAAGCAGGACAAAAATTGCTGGTCAAATCCTGCCCACATTCACAGTCCTGTAGCTCTGCTGATTCTCAGCAAAGACACAACGGCTCTTTGGAGACCTTTATGACTGAAAATCCCCCCTGGAGGAGTGACCATGCCCCAGTTTGAAGCCAAGACTCACTTTCCCAGATAGCTGCTGAGATCATGGTCCCAGCGATCGCTGTTCCTGGTACCTCTCAGCCGTTCAGCACGTGTGTGGTGTGCACCGCAGCCAATGTGGGGAATGAGGTGCAAAATCCACTGGGTAGCGATCCCAGCCCAGCTCTGGCTTTGAAAAGCTTCCCTGACCCAGGAGGGAAAGGAGAGCTGGAGAAGGTGAAGGGGAAGGGAGGGGGAATGCCACCTGCGTATTGATCCGACGATATGAAATGGGCTTTTCTTCTGGTTCCTGGAGACAGGAACCTATTGAATGCAAAGCTCAGCTCTCCCGCTGCCCTGGTTTCAGCCACTCCAGGTTGCTGCTTAATTAGGTGAGCATTAGCAGAAAGGCAGCTGGGCAGCTGGGAGGGGCTGGCTCTCTGCACCCCACGCTTGCCCACTCGCAGGACCGTGCTGCTGTCAGAGGCACCTCTCAGCTGTACCTGCTGGGGCATCCTCCCAGCTCCTCCAGCAGCCAGGCTGAGCCAGCCAGGAACCTGCCCAAGGCACACCAGGGAGCAGACCTGGCTGACCCTCGAGTCATTGGGACCCCAGCCACCCACACACAGTGCAGTCATTAACCCTTTCCCCTAACATTTCCAGCAGTCCTGCATGAAGCCCAGCAATGGGACGGGGTTTCCTTTTGCATCAGCCTCAGGTTTAGTAACAACCTGAGAGTCAAGGAGGCTGAAGTGTGGAGCAGGCATTTTTCCTGCCTGCATCCTATCTGGGAGAAATTACAACAAAGTCATGAAGGATTTGCAGCTATTTTCACACTCCTTTTCCCAGATTAACACATGGATCCACTTTCTGTTCAGCAGTCTGAGAGTGTATTGTTTTGTCTCTGTCACAACCTCACACTCCCACATCCCAGAGCTTTCCAGTGCCCCACCGGCGAGTATGGGATATCAACAGGAACTGAGGAGCTCACTTTAATTAGCATGCACTTCTTAATTGGGCTGCAAGCTCCCCAGCAAGTCAGATAGTATTTCATCTCCATTTTACAGACCTGGGAGTGAGGAGGCAGCAGGAAGACCAAGGGATATACCAAGGGTGGTCAGCAAGATGGTGGCAGAGCAATGGAGAGGTGCCAGGAGTGCTCCCTGTCCCCACTGCCTGCACTGAACCCAGCAGTGACATTACCTGGTGACAGCTCACCAAAGCCCTCTGTTTGCAAGGAAAAACAGGAAGATCCCATATTACCCACTTGTATAAATCAGCCTCTCTCCCTTGCTATCAACTGAGTGATGTTAATTCAAGAAAACTGGATTAGATCCACATTTATATTGGGATGCAACACTCACAGGTTAAGCAAAGTTCCCCCAACTATCCAACTGATGCCAAATCCCACCAGGGGAAAGACCCTGCCCAGATGGGGCTTTATGTCAAGGCTTTACCAGGGACATGGAACAAGTTTTCATTACATGTTGTAAAGTACACTGTGCAACGAAGCCAGGATGCAGCTGTTTCAGCTGCTTTCAGCACAAGGAATTATCTGTGGAGCACATAAACCCAGTTCAGCCTTACCTATGGCTTCTGCAGCAGTGTCAGCACTCAGCTTGCTGCTCTCAGCACACCTGCATCACATCCATGCAGTTCCTGCTGCTGGAGCAGGCTCATGCCTGCTGTTTTGGAGGGAGAAAGCCTGAGCCTTTGCATTGTCCTTCTCCAGCAGAGCACTGGTCTGGCTGGTCCCAACTGGCTGTGGTGGGAGCAGGAAATTTCAGCTCTTGTTTCTCACCCTGCCACTGCTTTTTTGTCCTCATCTCTTTCCATGCGTACTCATTCCCAGGCCACTGTGGAAACAGAAGGGGAATCAGCTAGCTCTGAGCTCCCAGTAACAGTGGCACAACATGGGGCAACAATCCCATCTTTAATGCGTTTTCCCCTCGCTCTCTTACTGTTCCTCATCACTTTGGAGAGGATGTTTCATGCTGCATCTGCCCAGGGAGAGGTGTTATATGAGATGCACAACCCACCACAGGAAGCTGCTGTGCCCCTGCTCTGGTCCAACAGGCTCCAACCAGCCGTATGTTGTTCATCCCCACGTCTGAAATCCCTGCATTCAGCTCGGGAAATGGGTTTTCCAATATCTATGGAAAACAAGGGGAATTTGGGAGTGGGGTCAGTAGGGCTGGGCAACACTGAGCCTGTCCGCTCCATGAGGTGCTGGGGTGCCTGGTGTTTGCTCTGGGACTGGTGGGGTTGTGAAATCAGGGCTCTTCCCTTCAGTCAAATCCAAAGGATAACTCTTCCCTGCCATGTACCAAGACCTGAGGCAAAAGCCTACAGGCACAACACCCTTTGACCACTGAATGCCACCAGCGCACACGTGAGCACTGGAAACCTCACACGGGCAAAGCGGTGAGCACATCCCACCAAGCAGGGCTGGAGCTCCAGGAGGAGCTGCAGGAGGGCTGTGCCAACACCTCCGTGGGAGCAGGAAACAGTCCACAAGCAGAGAGAGCGAGCGCTACGTCCCCTCCGGCTCCCAGCATGACTCACACCGGTTGCCATGAAGAAGTCAACATTTGCATGCAGCCACCCCACGGTGGAATGAGAAGCTCTCTCAGCTATTTGATGACTGTCTGGGGGAGGGCAGCGAGCGGTGGGACCTCAGAGGCCGGCGTGGTACCAGATGGCAAACTCTGGCATTTCCACAGGCATCTCCAGGCTGCTACCAACGCGGTCCGTATGTGCAGCACACCCCAGACGAGGCTCCCTGCAAATGAGATGTTCAAAATGGAGAAGGGAGCAGGGCACCCACCTCCTATTGGATTTAGTTCTCTTTCAGCTCCTTTAAACTTGCAGCCTCAGAGCTCCTCACCCTTGCCAAGCACTGCACAGAATTAGCTCCACGCGGAGCCGTCGATGCCGGCGAGGGAGCAGCACCCACTCCACACACACCACCCGGCCCAACACCGAGCTTGGCAACAGCAAAACCCAACAGGTCCACGGGCAGTGTCTCCCAGCATGGATGCACCCCATGGACGTGCTCTTCTGAGTGACACCCTGGCCCCACGGTGGGGCGGCTGCTCCCACAGGCGTGTGAAAAGCTCCGGCTTGGGAGAGACGGGCTAATTTTATGCCAGAGGAGCAGCTGATTCAAACCCTTCCTGACCCCAGGCTGAAGAGTTCTCCTGATCGATCACGAAGATGCTCTTTCATTTTCCTCAAGCGTTTCGCTGACGGATGGAAAAATCAATGCCCCACAGAGGAGTCTGGAGGGGGGTGGAGCAAGGGGAAGAATGGGAGAGAAAGGAAACGGGAATGGAGAAGAGGAGAAGGGAGAGGGGAGAGAGGAATTCTCTGAGGCAGGCTGGGGCTCCTGGAGGGGGTGGTGGGAAGACAGGTGGGCTGGCAGCTCCTCTGGCTATGGCCTGCCTGCAAAGTTTGGGATTTCCTCCCCATATGGAGGACCAAGGGCAAAGCAAGGCTTCTCCCAGGTGCACACCGTGGAGCCAGGGCACTGCTGTGCCAAGAGCCCCACTCAGGCTGGTGCGTCCCCATGCTGGGCAATGTTCCTGCAGCATCGATGGCAGGACCAAATCCATACCGTGGAGTCCCCCCTGCAGGGACACTGCTGGTTTCCATGGAAACACCTCCCAGTTCTCCACATGGAACAGCCCTGGTACCCACAGTCAGAAGAAACCCTCAAGGTCCACAAGGCTTTTGGGTGAAAATTCCCCATGACATTGTTTTTCATGAAAAAGGCCAACTGAGATCCCCCAGCTCTGACTCACTACGTGGGTGCAGTCCAAGCACCATCTCTGGGTCTCATCCTGCCCACATGGGCTGGGACAGGGATCCCTAGTGCCTCTGTGCCAGCAGATCCTGCAACTCCAGCGTCTTGCTGGGCAGAGATGCTGCCAAAAGGCACTTCATGCCTTTGAGGAGCGGGGAAATCTTCACTAAAGACCAAGCTAAGACGTGCACAACTCATTTAGTTCCCTGGATTGGGGGTGCTGCTGTTTTCAGAGAGATGATCAAGCCTCTCCATTTGTACTTGCTGACACCAGCCATTGGAAAAGACACTCTAAATCTCCCCTTGGGTCAGGGGAAAGCCTGGCCCACGCCGCTGCACACAGATGAAGCAGCAGCTTGCCTAAAACAGTTGGGGTTTTCCAGTGTTTTCTTCCCCACATCCTATTAATAATTAACACAACTGCAACCAGACCAGCTTTTAAGAGGCTTCACTGCCATGGGCTGTGTTACAGTCCCTCTTCCAAGAGCAAAGGTTTGTATGTTACCAGTGGAAACTGGAAAGGCTCCAGTCTCAGCCAGGGATGCCATCCTCACGGGAACATGACTCCGTGTCCCCACTGGGCTGAGCTGATCCATCACACTGCCAGAGCTGAGGTGACGGAGCCCTGACAAGGCAGCCCATCCTCAGCTCCTTCCCAAAATTCCACTCCGGGTTAGAGGCAACTCACTGGGCCATTATGAATCACCACCCTCATCTCCCTGCAACTGAGCAGGGTGTGAGCCCACCAGGCAGGGGGACAAGTTAATGCTCCCCTTCAAGATGGGATTTGGAGGTCAAAGGACAGAATTTGGGGGTTGAGGTGGTCTCTGCCCACTGATGCACAGCCCTGTCCCGTGGCACCTGCAAAACAGCGAGTGAGCAAAGCCAGAGCAGCACATTTTAGGTTACTCTTGGTGGTGCTTTCCAGGATCTCCTTCTCCAAAGAACTCCTTAGAGACCACCCAGCTCCCAGCTGCCTGGCTGACCTGCTCTGACAGGCTGGGGACAAAGCTCTGGGCCTCCGGGAAGGTAGATCAAGGTTTCAATCCGTCCCCAAAGCCTGGGATCTGGATTGAGCGATCTCCACACCTCCAAGCACCCTGCTCAGGGAAAAAGCAAGCAGAAAGCGGTGGATGTGATCGAAGCAAAGCCCTGAGCCCAAGCAGCCCTGTCTCCCAGTAATCACCTTGCCCCCGCTGGGCTGGGGCCCTGGCCCCTGCGCGGCCGCACGCAGAGCAGCCACACCGGCCGGGCTGGTTGGGGGAGGCAGAGCAGGGCCTGCAGCAGCCCTGGCAATAAACAGCTTCCACATGCTCCTGCCGTGCAACCCTCCCGCCCCGGCATACTAGCACACTTATTCATCCCTGTGCGAGGGGCCGAGGCAGCGTCGTGGGCTGGGACGGGGTCCTGTGAGCCTCCTGCGGTCCCTGGGGGTGCAGGTAGCCCAAGGTGCCCATCCCGCAGCCCTGCCACAGCTCCAGGGCTGCTGAGGGACCCCCAGGCCAGCAAACACCCACCCTAAGTGTGGGTGCTGGAAAAGACCCTCAAATCTCATTTTAATTGGATCTCCAGTTTTCCTTCTTATCCCACACTGTCTGCATCCCTGCAGGCCATCGTGCCATGCTTCTCCTTCAGTGAAGACCAGGTCAAACCCACCAGGCTCAAACCCATATCAGCCTTTCTCTCATCCCCAGCGACACTGTCCTGACCCTTCTCTGTCCTCTGTATGGCAAACCCTCTCAAATTAGGGCTTGGGAAAAGGTTTGAGACCCCAGCCCTGAGGCAGAGGGTAGTCAGCGCTCTGCAGAGCAGCGGCTGTGAGGATGTCAGGGACACAGCACCTAACAAAATCCCAAAGCTGTCCCATCCCAGTTGGGACACAGGGAGCTGGGACAGTCCCATCCTGCAGCCCCCGGGGTTGATAAACCCCCTCTGAAGGCAGAGAGCAGGCAGGGCTCTGGCTCGCTGGCATCCCGGCGGGTTTACGAGGAGATTTTTAGCAGCACCAGGAACAGTCCCCGGATTAGAGCCACAGGCTTCAAAAGGAGCTGCCGAGCGCGAGAGCCGAGGGCTGGAGTCGCTGCGGCTGAAAAGGGAATGCTGCACATTATAAATAGCTGCTCACTGGCAGCACATCTGTTTCAGGCAGCGGCTCGGGAAGGCTGTGCGTGTTCTGGTTTGGCTATTTTGGGGGAGAGAGATGTGAACACTCACTCATTATTATTGTTCGCCCAAGAGATGCGAACGATGCCTGTTTCTCCTTTGCCATTTCAAAATGGAAAGCAAAACGAGGCGAGTTCCAAAGCGCACAGTGGTGTAAGGTTCCCTGGGAGCTGCGGCTCTTGCTGGGACATGGTGTGCTATCACGCTGGTGACACCAGGATCACTGGGTAGTGCCACTAAACAAGGCTGGCCATGGGACAGGGAGAGCAGGGCCCTTGTCTCTGCTCAGTCACAAGCCTTGGGAAGCCATGGGGGTGGGAGAGACAGGCAGCTGCAGGCAGCAATGAGGCCAAGGACAGGCGTTGAGTGGAGGCTATGAGTGATGCTCCACAAAGTGTTGTGGGCTCACCTGCACCCCTCAGATGGCACTGCCTCATGCTCCCACTGATGCCACCACATATCCCCATGGCTTTGGTCTGTCCCTGCACCAGAAGAGATGCCAGACCCACCCTGGGACCAACAACAGCGCAGAGGAGCAAGGCCTGGTGGCAGGATGAAGGCCACAACCCCAGAGATGGTCTGGCACCACCCATGGCAGGGGACAGAAGAACATCCCAAGCCTTGTCATCCCTTGAAGGGCTGACACCCCACAAGAGCCCACACCAGGGAGGTGCGGCGTGCCGCTGGCACAAGCCTGGGGGCGAGCAGAGGAGGATGAAGAGGCATCCAAGGTCTGGAGGCGTCGGAGCAGCCCCGTGGTGCCCAGCCCGGCCCAGACTCTCCAGTACAGCCCAGCAATGGCTCATTAATCACTCGGCACCACGGCGGGATGGAGGCCCTCGCCGACCGCCGCCAATCCCCGCGCCGTTACCACAGAAACAACCCTCACCCTGCACAGGCTTCAAAGGGTTTTGTGCGTGTGCCTGTGTGCGCTGCTCCGGCTCCCCCTCCCCTTGTTGTTTTTTGTGTGCATGTACACGAGAAAGAGTTGGGTTTTTTCCCTCTTTCCCGGGAAGCATTTGGCACCGGGGCTGGGATCATGTGAAAAGCGAGTGCGGGATACACAGACAAATGGATGGACAAACAGACACGAGAACCAGGAGAGGCAGCCACGATAGCTGCAAGGCTGGGGGGTCTTCAGAAAGGAGAAGGGGAAGGGTTGGTGGAGGGGGGATGTGGAGGCGGCTGTGGTGCTAACGAGTCAAAAATAAATATTTATACGGGGAGAGTTTTAAAACCCTATTTTGCATCGTTATAATAAATTATTCATCCGCCTGTTTCTCCCTGCCCGCCTCTCGTGGTAGGGAGCTGTGAAGGGGATGATGCTGCAGGGTGAGTGAAGGGGGTCATGGCTGACCAGGACCCTGGACCCCCCAGCACCCCAGGGAGAGGAGGCAGGGAGGTTTGGGGGGGGAGACTGGGACACAGCACAGATGCAGCTGGACCCTGACACGATCGTGGTGGTGCCAGAGGGGGAAGGGTCAGGAGAGCTGGGTGTGGGGAGCAGGAGGCTGGAGGTGCCCAGGGGACTCGGCAACCTCCTGGGCAGCAGTGTCAGAAGCAACGGGGCTGCTCTTGTTTTAGATGGAGCTCTCAGTGAGTCTTGGGCTCTCCAAATTTACTTTTGGCAAAGACAGCGGTTTCCACCTGATGCCCTGCAGTGTCCTGCTGGAGGAGATGAGGATGGGGAGCTCTGTGAGGAGCCCAGGTCCCATGGCTCCCCCACATCTCCAGCTTACTGGGTGTCCTGGTGCACCCACCGAGGGCAGTCAGCCGTGCAGCTCCCATCCCTCCTGCCCACACTCACACAGCCAGCCCCAGAGCTGAGCTGATGGGGAGCCCCACACCACCGGCTGGGGCAGCACTTCCAGGAGCCACCGTCACCTTCCCATCTCCACCTGGGACTGACAAGTGCACAACACAGCCCTCCACAAAGCTGGCACAGGCTTCCCATCGAGGGCCTTGAGCAGCACCTCTGAGCCTGCCCCCTTGACCCTTCTGGGTGCAGCAAAAGGTTTGTTTTGATCACTTTTGTACGTGCCAGTGCTCTGATTGCAGCTGCCATCACCTCCACCAGCGTATGAGTTTTGAAAGAGCCAACAAGTACAAGGGTAAGGTTTGGGGAAGAGAGCCTTGCCATGGCTATTTCCAGGCTGGCTGCAATTGCATTTGCCAGAACTGCTGCAATAGAGACAAAAAGCAAGGAGAGAGAAAGGCATGAGCCTGGCTGAGCAAGCCACACAAAGCCCCTTGCCTAGCTGGAGGCTTCCAGCATATGGAAGGGGAGGTAAGCGGGATGGAGAGGATGAAAAATGATCTTCTGGATCACCCCACTATCCCCTCAACTCCCGTTCCAGGCTCTCCTGACAGCTGCTCATCTGACCTGCCCCTCCAGTGACTCCCCCACAGCCTCCTGCGGTGCTTCACCCCCAGGATATCTGAACATGAAACCTAAATCTCCCTTGTGCTACCGTTTAAGCCCATAATTTCTTGTCCTACCCACCGTAGGACACGGAGAATCGTTTATTCCTATCCTGTTTGCAGCAGCCGCTGACATATTTTTGAAGGCTGTTATCACATTTCACCTTCAGTCTTAGACCTTTTCATGAAAGATGGAACAGAAACGCAGGTTTGTGACGGGAAGGAAGGACAGAATAACAAAGAGGTTTTTCTGGATCACATGTGGAAACCAGGAAAGCCAGTGGAAAGGCAGGGCAAAGAGCAGCCTTTAACACCCAGAAGAAGCTTAAGTGCCACCAGCCAAGTTCAGGACACAAAGGGAGATGATGGAGACACAGATCAGCAGGGTGGAAAAATGAGGACACAGGGGTTATGGGGACATGGTGCTGAGCACCAGGACTAAACAGGCCTTGGGCTCCCACACAGGGTGATGTGGCAGTGCCCAAAAGGGGCATTGGGACTTAGCTGCAAATGGGAGAGGAGACAGCTGGCCTTGCTTTTGGTGGTACTGGTATGTATGGCAGGTGATGTGCCGGCTCGGTCCTAAGGTCCTGGAGAGGTGCAAGGGAGAACCAGAGACATGAACAACAGACACACAACAGTGTGATCCAATATGCTTGTCATGCCTTTGCATGGCTGCACGTGTCAGGAGTACTTACAAGACGAAGATAATCTAATTTGATAAGGGAGAGGGTAGAGGAATAACACTGTGGGCACAGATATCAGGAGCAGAAAACAAAGGAGAGACTGCGGCAGGCATCTGCTACAGACCCCCAGGACTGGAGGAGAGAAAGAAAGAACAAAAAGATTCCTGAACCAACTATCAAAGAGCTCGCAAACACAGGATATTTGTACTCAGGGGGCACTTTAACCACCCAGACATCTGTTGGGCGACAAACACATCAAAACACAGTCAGAATGGTTCCTTCCTTACGTAGAGGACAATTTACAGATGAAGGAAGTAGAAAGGCTCCACGAATCTACTTGCCAATAAAAAGACGCTGTTCAAAAAGCAACAGTGACAGGGGAAGTTTGGAGCCTATGACCACAGGTGACACAAACCCACCGGAGTGAGGACACTTCGCAGTAAACGCGGTGCAAGGGGAGCTGAGGGACAGGCAGGAGCAGCAGAGCGGGAGCTGCTCACGGCAGCTCTGTGCCTGCCCCCTCCAACAACACGGCTGTTGATAAGGGACAGGATAAACCTCCCAAATGTGATGGGAAAGAAAAAAAAGGCAGCAGGAAGAGCAGCCCTTTGCGTCAGAGCCAGCCCTGAGTGTGGGCTGTGGACCCAGCGAGCGGGGCAGGCTGTGATCCCACCTTGGCTGGCAGCTGCAGCGTCTCAGCATTGCCAAGGGCAGGCTTTTGCCCAGAGCCCCGGGGAGATAAAGGCAGGAGCAGGCAGCCTGTGGAGCTCATCTCCAAGCAGGGAGACTTTCCATGCCTGTTGCATGAAGGAAACCCGCTCTTGCACATCACCACAAGGGCTGAGCACCTCCAAACACCAGGTCCCGTCTTAACATCACCCTTTGGTCTCTCTAACTCCATGCCAAAAGCAAAGACAAGATCTGAGTTTCATGGACCAGCACAAGATCAGTGCACTGCTGTGGTTCCTGCCTGTCTCCTCCAGAGAGGGACTTTTCCGTGTTACCCTGTGGAAAGGGGTTTCACAACGTCCACCACTAGAGACACAAAACACTCTTGTTCAACTTGGAGATGCAAAAGTGAACAGACCTTGCAAGTCCTGCCACAGCTGAGGGGGTTTCCCAGCACGCAAAGCCCTTTGGCTGCTACAAACAAAACTTAACTCTGTCTGTGAACTCCTGCAAGAGTTTGGAAAAGATCTGGCTTCGGACGAACTATCTGTGCTCCATGAAGATCACCAGATTTGGGGAGGGCAAAAGCAGCAGAAGGCTGCCCATGGGTACCCTTGCCCTGGGGTATGTGGGCCCTGGCTCCAGGCAGCCCTCCATCCCCAACCAGACATGGCAGCTCAGTAAGGCTTTGGCACTGCATAATGGGCTTCAAAACTAGCCAGGTTTTAAAGGTGTTTTCTGTTTAAAGATTAAAATACTGAATGACTTGAAGTGCCTAAAATACACCTGAAAATCCAGCCCTTTGGCATTTAAAGTTTCACCGCAGAAAGTGGGATGCAGCATGAGCCTCCATTTCCCCTCCAGAGTCATCTGGGCAATGAAGGGATGTGTCATCCCCTGCTTCCCACACCAAGAACAACGACCTCCTCAGCCTTCACAGTTACCTCCAAGCAGATGCAAAACTGGAGATCTGCAACTTCAAACAGCCTAAGTTAAAGGAATACCATCACGGGGGACAGGAAAAGCTCCCCTTCTTCTGGGCACGTTTCTAAAGGTGCTTCCCACATTTTGGCCTTAGCCAGAGCACACAGTTTCCCCTTTCACTTATAAAAATGTCGCTCTGGGTGTACGAGTGTCCAAGTTTCACGGGCGCTGTTTTTGAAGTGCTTTTAAAAAATAGAGCTATTAAAAAATGAAGGAAAAGAAAGCAGCAGCAGTTGTTCCCTGCCCCTTTGCAGGGAGCAACTCTGGACGTCTTGCTCCTTATTTATTAAAAAAATATAAAAAAGAAAAGCCAACAATGCTTTCCGGGCCTGGAACACCGACTTCAGTTACGACACGTGTCTATTTATCAGGAGAAAAGCTGAATATTTCCGCTATCACAAGATTATTGCCAGTGCTTGGATCTTTCCCTAACCTCCAGCTAAAATCCTCTGAAAATGGAACGGCATACGAAATACGCTCCCTGACTCTCAGAGTTGGAGCCCCCTCCCTGCACTCCTTTCTCCCAATAAACAATTTTGCATATATTTAAACCTCCTTTCTCTGGTTTCCCAACTCCTCCACCCTTCCCAGCAAAGAAATTACAAAAATCCGTCATTTCTCTCCTTTTCCCTTGCACCTCCATCTATCAGCGTTTCAAAGGCAGTCTCCTCGAATGCCGAGCAGAGCAGGAGATGGGCAGCAGTAATGGGAATGTGCTCCTGACTGTGCAAACCCACACAGAGAGTGAGGACAGGAGAGACTGCATTTGCATACATATTAAACGAGAGCAGTAAAAAATGCAGACGTGCAAACCATTTGGACATGGCTCGGCTCGGCGATGCGCCCTGCAAAGGAATCAATCTTCGGCGTTCTTAAAGGGAAAAACCTGCCACGGAGCGAAAAGCGCAGCCAAGAGAGCAGCACTCGTGAACACGGTCACGGCTCCGGGACAGTCTGACCTTCGTGGCCGTGCAAAGGCTGTCGTGAAGGAGGGTGAGGTCCCAGTGGGAGTTTCCACCTCCAGCTGCTGCCCCTGCTCTGGTTCCAGCAGGGCAGGCTGGTGTCTTTGGTCCTCTTCCCACCCTCCCCAACGGGAGCAGAGCCGGTGGGACCCCCATCCTAAGCCAAGCTCGTGGCTCCCTGCTTGAGCTGAAGCAAGATATTCTCTCATCAGTCAAGCCCTTAGGTGAGGGCAGCACGGAAAACTCCCTCAAACAGCCTGAGCTGGGCTCCAGGGAAGAAATAAGTGGCACCTGGATGTGCTGAAGAAGCCCAATCTCTGGATCTCAGTACCTTCCCTGACTGAACAGCGGATGCCAAGTGCACATCCTGCTTTGTCCCTGGGAGATCCCCGTTACAGCGAACTCAGGAAGCAAGGCAATGAACCTGGAGGGCATGACTCTCCAAAATGGCTCTGGTCCAAAGTTTACTTGCCCCATGGATCTTCCACCCTACCACTTCTGGCTGACTGAGACACAGGGGTCACAACAACAGCACTGCACACACAAGCATTTCCATGGTCAGGTTCTACCTGGTCCTGGAATGACTCGACCCAACCTCAGCTCCACTTGTCCCAATGCCCTGGTTAAGGACATTCCCAAGATGGGGTGTTACACCCAAGACAACAAGTAAGCACAGTGGAGCTTACGGAGTAGATCATTTCTAGGTGCTTGCAAGGATATGGATCTGACGAGGCAAATCACGCAGGCAAACCTACTGATTTCAAAGTCTGCAGGTTCAGATGCATAAAAAGTGCAAAATCAGTAACTTTTATATTGCCATTCAAGGAACCACAAAGATAAAAGCAATATTCTGGGAGTGAAGATGCCATGAATATTTCTCGTCTGCACTTACAAGGGATATTTGGGACCAACGGCTTGATTCTGTGTTAGCCTTGTTCAGATGAGATAATTTACATTCCCTGCCAGCTGAAAACAGGCTGTCGAGGTATTTACTTGTGTCAGGTTTCACTTCCCAGCCACAGTGCTAAAACCCACTAGGTGCACGTGGAGAGTGAAGGTGGGCAGCAGACAGGTCCAGGACGGGGTCCAGTGTGGATGCTCTGGCATGCTCCAAGCCCACAAAGTGTGAATGTCCTGCAGGGAGGGACGCCAGGGCGCCTCAGCAGCTGCAGCTTCGCAGCACATCCTCCCAGCTGCTTCCTGCAAGGATCCCTTCTGGAAAGCCAGGATCTTGCCGGGCTCAGCTGTCCATCCCTGAAGATCCCAAGGCTGCAGACAGACAACTGGACATACCTGCTGACCAGGCCTCACTGCCCAGCAGGGTTTGGCCCCTCTGCTCCTGTGGGAAATGCTGTCTGGAGCCTCCTTTCTCCTCCCCTCTCCAGCTATCCCCTCCTATGGCCAGATCTAATCTAACCAGCTGCTTCTTCAGGGCTGACTCACCCTCACCTGCCTTTGCACCTACAGCCCAAAGGGCACAGAGGGAGACACGCTGCCAGACCTTCCCCACTGACCCCCAGAAACATTCCTTTCTCCAGGTCCACCAAGCCCAGAGTAACTGTCTTCTGCTTCCTCCCACCCTCCAGCTCCTCCAAAGAAGGCAGTGTTGGGGTTGGGAAGGCAAACAAAATGGGCTTCCCATTAGCCTTTCCAGTGTGGATTCTCTGGCGTCTCGTAAGGGCTGGGTTCCCATGCAGCTATCGAGCACTCGACTCTCTCTTTACCCACCCACCCATTTTCACAAGACTTGTGGGAGCCACACGAGAGCTCTTTCCTTCAGCCAAACGTAATTGGAACTCGTCGCTGGGTAAAGAACAGGGGGAGGCGGGAACAAATGGAGAGAGAAAGGAGGAGAGACACGTGTGCACACATGCACAGGCTGGATCACACAGGCCCCATTCCCCCACAGAAAGAGAGGGAAAAAAGATAAAAGAACCCCAAAACTAAAGTAAAACTACAGTGGCTCAGCAAGCTGAGCTGTTGACTTGCTTTGTACACTGTGCAATGCCAGCCCTCTGCCTCAGCTGCTGGGGATTTACAGGCACAAACTGTCTGGAGAGGGTTGGTTCATCCATTCACGGGTGTTTCTACAGCTCCCTGCACAACAGCAGCTCCCTTCCCCATAGCAAGTGACAATTTGGAAACATTTGGGACCGTTAATTATATTCTGATCGAATTTATTTTTGCAACAGTAATGCCCCTGTGAAAGGGCAGTGGTGAGAATCTCCAAGAGGGAACTTGGGGATTTCCACACAGAAACTGTCCCCCTGACTTGCCAGAGAGACATGAAGGCAAGAGAAAGTGGAGTTTGACAAAACAACAGAAGAACAACTTACTGAATAGCTGTCAGTGGGCAAGTATAAATATATTAGTGATTATGTTGATATTAGGTTCATATCAAAGGCGATTAATTCGATAATTGCCTGTGCAGAGAAAGAAAGAAACCACAATCAAGTCTATTGCCACTGGCACCCGAAACGGCTCCTTAGTTAAATTAATTTCCTTTTTTAACTTAATTTGTGTTAATAGGAAAGTTATGGTGTAACCATAATCCAGAATCACACACACACACCCCCCATTTATTTCTTTTTTGACTGATCTTATTTTGGCATTGGCCTGAGAGCCTGGAGCAACCAAGTGCTTTATTTGTCAGTTTGGAATAGTTTAAGAGGCAGTAGAGAAATGGAAATTCTTTTGCTGAAAAACTTGTCCACGAGCTTCCCCAGCGACACTGAGAGCCACCTCCCACGTGTGCTAGGTCCTCCCGCAGGACACACGTCCCAGCAGTACTCAGCGATGTCAAACTCACCCCGCAAATGGCCCCAAATGACATTTTTAGAGAGGCTGTGTTATCTGAGACTACAAAATTAGCACCATATAACAGCCTTGGTCTGCAGGATGGTTCCTGCCAATGTCAATGGCGGTGCTGTAGAAGATCAAAGGAAAAGCACAGTCCTTCAGCGACAGCGAACGTTGTGGCTGGTGGGAGAGCGTGGGGGGAGCGCAGCAAAGCCAGCAGCAATCCCTGCCCTGGGCAGAAGAAGCCCCAGTGAACCCCAAAAAGCACCAGAGCAAAAAATTATTCCTGCGATTTGCTTAGATCAGGCAACTCACAGGCACAGTTCTTCAGGAATATTCAAGAGTTATTTAACCGAAAATTCAGCACAAAAAGCACTGTCCTCCTGCCAAAGAGTTAACAGTGCTGGGAGCGAAGCAGAGGCCTCGCTCTTGCTGTGGGATTTCTCCCAGTGACACCATGTTCCCACTTGGAGACAAGTTTCTTTGTTTGCTTTTCCCCAGTTATATAAGGGACATAAATTTTTGTTGCAGAGAGAACTCCAGGCAATCTGCATCTCCCTCAGTCTGCATCTCCCTCCAAGGCTTCTTGCTATGTTTCAGCTTGAATTCTGGTGCTGTTGCTGCAGTTTTTCAGCTCCTGCCTGCATCGGCACTAAACCCTCTCCCCTGCCCCAGGAAGCAAGAGCCTGTGAGAAATTCAACTCCCCATCAGGTCTAATCCCACGGGAGCGGCCAAAGCACTTTGCCACCCTCCCATCCCCAGCCCATGGCATTGTGAAGGTGAAGACATGAGCACAGACAAGCTATGAAACCTTGAGCCAGCACAAAGACGTGCCCAGGAACGCTCCCCTGTGCAAGAGGGAGCCTGTGGACCCCAGACTGCTGCTTTGCAGTTCAACTCTTTTCCGACTGGACTCCTCCAGCCCCTTGCTTTGCTCTTCCGGCAGGTCCCAGATCCCCAGCCCCATCACTCAGCACTGTAGGAGCGAGCCAGGGCAGGCTGTGTCGGGAATTTCGCAGCGCCGGGGCAAGGGCTGGGTGCTCTTGGCCGGCCAGCGCTGCATTGCACACATACCAGCAAACCTCAGCCCGGCAGCCCCGGAAGGGCAACAGGCAGCCAGCAGCAGCTCCCAGGCCAGCGAGCAAGCCTTAACCCCTTCCTTGCTATGGCCAAGAGGCTCCTCAAGAGCCCAGAGACAGTGGGAAGAGAAGAATCCACCCTAAGGCCAAGCGTCTAAATGCAGCACCCCTCCCTCCTCCAAAAAAATCCCAACGATACCCTAAAAAATCCATGGGAACGAAGCCCTTTTCTTCCCCTTCCCATGAGCTGACAGAGAGGCAGGGGACCATCCCCAGTGCTGGCCCAAAGCCATCATTGCTCCCAGCAGCCAGCACAGCCCCAGGCGCCGTGGAGCCCTCCCTGGAGCCGGATATCCCCTGTCACTTGCAGCCCCATGCCCTGGACAATGGTCTCAGCAGGGTCCCCTGGGGGACCCCGGGACAGCCACAGCCTGGCAAGGTTTATTCTGCACCCCAGAGAGAGGCACGTTGAGTCCCTCCATTCACAGCCTTTGAAATCATGATGGGGAGGGGAGTTTTTCATCAACACCAGCAGAGGAGAGATCCCTCAGGGTGAGGTTTGGATCCCAGGTGGTTCCCCCACAACACAGAAGCACGACTTGCACCTGGGTGTTTGCACCCATCGAGAGCCTGGGTGCTGACAGCCTTGGGTGACCAGAGAAAGCTCAACTCTCCTGGCTCTCCCCAGCCCCTTTCTCACCTTGGTTTCTCTTGATCTCCTGATCTTTTGTCCCCCCAGAGAAATCTGGACTCTGCTGTCCCACACAAGGCACTGCCAGCACAGTAGTCCCCAAGAGCCAGGGCAGGAGGAGACGGCACATCTCAGCTCTGAAAAAACAGCAACCAGGTGTTAATGTCAACTAAAATGCCTGTGCTACTCCACTTGGAAATCAGCTTGGTCTGAGCAGAGAGACTCTTGGTCTCCAGACACAGTTGTAACAGCTTAAAAACCACATTCACGGATTCAACATGACAGCAAACACCTTTTTTTTTTTAAAATTAGACAAAGCCCTTCCCAGCGCAGGTGGGGTCATTGAAACCCTTGGCTGAGCCCGTGGCTTTGGCAGGCAGGGAGAGCAGCTCAGGGGCTGGGGGTGTCAGCCAGCCCCAGGCCAGACTGCCCTCCCAGCAGGGATGGGATCTCCCACACGGATACTCAGCCCTGCTCGGCTCCAGCTCCAGCCCGATCAGATCAGGCCCAACAGGATTAACCACATATCGCAGCGCCAGCGGAAGGCAGATTTACCATTTAAAAAGAAACACACACATCATAGTCCACCTTGAAGGAACTGTCGTCGTTCAAAAGTTGCTTCCAAATTTAGGTTTGCTAAAATTAAGATTTCATATTTTTAATAAAATAGAATTAGGCCCTTCATAATAAATTAATAATCAAAAGCCCACAGAAATGTTTCCATAAACGAAGTTTTTTGATTCCAAAGGAAACCATTTGTTTAAAAGAAGCAAGTGTTCCCCTGCAGAGCTGGAACTTCAGTAATTGCAGCATGATGATAGAAAATGGGGCTGGAAAGCAAAAATAACTTAAAACTATTCTAAACAACCATGAAGCTGAGTCATCTGTTTCAAAGTCCAAGTGGAGCTATCCCAGTGACAGGGCCCACAGAAAATGCTAAGGTGCATAGTTAAAAGGGGAGGGGAGAAACAAAAACAAACAGTAAAAATAGTCCAAATTCCTTCAGATACTATTTGTGACAAAAGATGAAAGCTGGGATTTTCATCCTCTTCCCAGCATCTCAGCTGCAGTGAAGCTCAGGATTTCACCACACCAGGCACCCCTAACAACGGTACCATGGGTGTACACCCAACACCAAATACTGGAGCTTAGTGTTCCTGTAAAACAAGGCAAGGAAAAGTAAAGGCTCCCTCTCCCCAGCTGGTATCAACCAGTGTGACCCCACAAAGTACAGGGGAAGGAAAGGCCAAACCCTGATCTCTCAGGCTTTTGTCCTCCAGCCTCGCTTGTATACGCTGCTCTCACGTTACAAAATGTGTAAGTCGCTGTATGAATGGCAAGGTGCCACCGGCATAAATACATTCGTATCTGGACAAAGGATCAGTCTGCACATCAGGATCTTCATTAAAAATTGGTTTGTAAGCACTTCCCCCCATTCTTTTGGTTCATTTCCACAAAAACAAAGATGTAGCATTGTGTCAAAGTCGCAAGGGCGCCCAGCACGAGACTGGACCGAGCGCTTGGTGCTTCAGACCAAGCCAGCTGCGCTTCCACAGCACTCCAGCTTTCCCAGGTGTGTCAAGGCATGGGTTTAAAGCACTGGAATGTGATCCTGGTAACTAACTTGATCTCATGGTGGGTAGATCTGGTGATGGGTACTTCCAGAGCAGTGCCTGGCACGGCGGCAGCAAGGCCAGGGGCAGAACATGTACTCACTCCAAGATGGACAGAGCTCAGTACACCTGGTCTTAACCAACACACCTAGTCCTTTATGCCCCACTACTAAGTTTAATTTAAAGCTAGTTCAGGTACATATGGGCACACCAGGCCAAAGGATTTGCCCACATCAAGTTGACATCAAGCCTGGCATTTAAAATTCAGCTGGAAGGTGCCTCAGACCAGTGGAGTTTCCAAAGCTGCCTCATGAACAGTTCATCCCTCTGCACATGAGCAGCTGTGGAGAGAGCAAAGCAGGAGCCTCCTGTGCTGTCCCCACACACCCTGAGGCACCGTCTTGTGGCTGGGGCTCCAGGGACAGCTCAGTTCCCACAGGACTTCACGAACAGTCGACAAAAGCAGGATCCCAGGAAGGAGGTGACAAAACGATGGTAAAGCCTGTGGGAACAAGCAGCCTGTTAGACAGAGGGACAAGTGATGGGGACAAATCTTTCCTCATGCGTGCTCAACGAATGCATGCTGGAAAGTTGGTGGTCATTCCCACTGCCAGCACCTGCCTCTCCAAAGACTGTTCCAGACTTCCCTTCTCCTCCTGCGAAAGATCCGACCGCCTTAAATTCTGCCTTGTGCCGCTGTAATGCGGGAAGGGCTCTTGCTTGCTGCCTGCTGATGAGGAACCAACATCCAGAGAAGAGAGCATGGATCAAAGGCAGTCAGGGAGAGGCCACAGCTTTTATCAGGCCAACTGACAGAGCCGGAAAAACAACAGGCTGAATTTTGGGCACAACCAGCTTTCTTCAAGGTCTGTCTGTGCTGTAAGCAGGAGAAGCCTGTAGTTAAGACAGGGTGTTACAGTTTTTTTTCCTAGGCTGCACCCTGAGTTAAAACACCACTGGCTGAAGGGCTGGAACAAACAATGAGTTCAAACAGGAAGGCATCTAGGAGGGGGATTTCCAAAAAGGTGGGGAAGAAACCATCAAAGCAAAATTTCCAAGGAGATTGGTGCTCTTTGGGAAGGGAAAGTTTTCCAGGATCTGACTCCAGGACAACTCTGAGACAATGATATTGTCGAAGCTGCCTCAGTCCCCACTCCTCCAACATGGACTCAGGCAGGCAAAAGACAGCTGGATTTCAGAACAAAGAACAATGGCAGATCTGAATCTCATGTCCCTTTCACGACATTCTTCTTCACTCTCATTGTGAAGAGGTTGCAAAGCAAAACTTCCCCTAAGTTAATGTCCCTCTGTTTTAACTCCTTCTGTTTTTTGTCAGCAGATAAAGGCAAGAAAGGGACTTAACACAGGGAGAGCCAAACCTTGCACCTTGATCACCACAATTTGATTCTCCACTTCCCAACAGCCAGGGAGGAAGTCTGTGGGTTTTCTCCCAGGTCATTGCTGGAGCACAAGTACCTTCCACATCTGATGGTACAGCATCCTCCAGGCTTTGTGCACTCTCTAGCAGTGCTGGTCCCTCTGGGGGCCAGACACCTGCTGGGTTTGATGCCTGGCTGGGGGGATGAAGGTCCCTTTTTGATGAAAGAGCAAAAAGGATGAGTTGTTCCCTAGTGATAAGGACTGTGTAGATTTGCCCAGACCCATCCAGAAGACTGCTCCCTCTCACGCCTAAAGTACATGCTAGGATGCCACCAATTCACAGGTCTCGCTGTCTCCAAGGTGCTTGTCCTCTGACCACCCCAAGAAACGAGGCAGCACTTATCTGTGTTTCACAGATGGGTCACTGGAGGCACAGAGACAAAACCCCAGCTTCCCTCTGCATAAACTCCTCAAAGCACCAGGTTTGAGGATTTCATGGTTTTCAGGCACCTGAACCAGGGGCCAGTGTCACACAGAGGAAAGAACCAACCTCAAAATCCCAGAATCTGGGCCAAGAGCCCTGACCACTGGCCACCCTTGCCACGTCCCGGCCAGCTGCGATTACTCCCCCAGGTTTCATCCCAGCCTTCATGCTCTGGAGTGTCTCAGAGGAGCTGCTTGTGCTGCTGACAGAACAAAATTCAGCCTTTGATGCCATTGGCACTTCCTCCATTAGTTGCTTTGAAGATTAGGGCCAGAGCCTCATATTGGATTCAGAAGCTGATGGGGAGCCAATGGAGCAGCTTGAGCTCCCGGTGGCCCAGCCCTTTGGGGAGGTGAGTGGTTGTGCTCTGCACCAGCTGGTCCCACCACACTGTTTCTACTTTCAGCTTCTGCTACACGACACAGACGCACAGCCAGAGTGAGCCAAGCAACGACTTCGATACAGTGGACAAGATTGTCCCCAAGCTGGAGAGAAGAAGGCAGCATTTTTGGAAACAAGCGTTGCTTGGCCAACATATTTAGCAAAGAGGCTGGAAAAATTAGGATACTCCAAACCACACCCACAGTTCAAGGCAGCATGGTGACAACAGAAGGCAAAGTGTCACTGTAGGCTTCAAAGCCGTGTTTTCCAGCTTGTTTCCCTTCCATCCTCAGCTTGACTCAGCTGCTCATACCTGCATCCCACAGCAGCAGCAGCCCTAGTGGTTGTGCCAGCTGGGAATGAGAAATATACCCATGGCATCTCCATCTTTCCTCCTGGTAGGGAGTCTCTTTCCTCCCATCACATATCCCCAGACTGCCCCTACCCTACTGTGCTGCCTGACCTGGGGGTGAAGGGCAGCACGTACATGGAACCCAGGAGCATCAGGAACGTCGATGGGAGCCCAGAGTGGGGGCATTGCAAGCATGGTTTTCATTCCCCTGTGAGTTTTTCAGCAGATCAGTTCTGCACTCACCATGTTAGGCACTGCACTCCCACAAAACACAGACAAAAGAACCATCTTTGCTCTCATCCATACAATTTCAGCACTGAATGGTGCCTGCAGAGTTCTGCACACAGTGCTCAGGCTCTAGGCACTCAACATCCATCCCCTCCACCACATCCCCTCCCTGGCCCTCCATGGAGCAGCATGGCTGGATTTCACCTACACCCCCTGCCAGCCCTGCAGCATCCCCTAGGATAGGTCCCTTTGCCCAAATTCCTTCAACCCCCTTGGAGACTGCCAACTCAAAGGATGCTAAGAAAGGAGGCACATGGACCACAAAAAGTCACAGCTCCTCTCCCCAGTCAAGCTGAATCCCCAAGCGAGGGAGGAGATCCAGGCATGCCAAACTTGCTTCCAAAGCATCTCCCTCCTCCAGGAGCCAGGGCACAGGGGCAGCAAGACACTCTGTGCCGTGAAGTGACACACACCGAAGTAACATGTGGCTCAGTCACAGCAACTCTATTAATTTAAGTTAATTTCCTGCAGTTCTGTCTTAGTTTTCCAGCAGATTCAGGACTTAAAGGTTAAAGCGTAACCTTGTCTCAGTAGCTTGCTATTCGCTCCATGCAAATGTCTACCTACAGCCTGGTAATTACATGCATTTCCACAGAGCCAATCCGCCGTCAGCCTGACAGATACTGATCTTCCCGTTTTATTTTTAGCTCTGTGCTTCCCCCTCTAGATGCAAAAAAAAATTCTGTTTGTTCCATCTTTTGCTGCAGCCTCTTTTTTCCCTGGCTCACCAGCCAGCTCCCGGCTCAGGCTGGCTGGAGCAGGGAGCAGTGTGGGGTGGCAGATTGGGCAGGCACTGGGCTCCTGCTGGGTGTCCTGAATGAATCCCCTCCGCGGGGACACCCAGCAGCCACCTCCTTTGGGGTCACCCAGGGAATTTGTCACCTCTGGCAGCGAGGGGTGTTTAAATAGGAAACTGAACTGAGACATAAAGAGTGACGCGCTCCTTTGCAGGGGAGCTGGACACTTTCTCGTGGGGACATCTCCAGGTCACACACATCCAGCCAAGAGAAAAGGGGCCAAATCTGGCCAAATTCAGCCATGTGCTAGTGAGTGGCTCTGTGAGTGCAGGATTTATCATCTCACAGGGGTGGGTGGCTTCCCCAGATATCCACCCACACGGGGCCACCCAGAAAGAGGAGACAACACCAGGAGCACAGGCACTGCAGGCAGGTCACCCACGCAGAGACAAAGCCTGGTTGATGTTTCCAACCCGTAAAATGGGCACACAAGAGGCTGAGTGTGTCTGGTGCCACTGGGGCCAACACGCTGTCCTCCCCCAGGAGCTGCTCCAGTGGCTCCGCAGAGGAGACAAGGTGTGCAAAACACTTAAAATTGTTGTCCTACACAATTTTAGTCCCATGGGGCAGCCCCCCCACCAAAGAGCAGCCCAAAAGGCTGATTTACAATCATGAGACTTGGAAGAAAAAGGGATCAGGTGGTTCTTCTCTGACTTTCCTTCTGGAAGGAGTCTGAGAGTGTGGATGGGTTGGGCTTTGAGGGGTGAGGTCTGCATGCCTCTCTCCCACCCTCTCTCTCAAATGCATATTTTAGATTTAAACCAGAACAGACTCGCACAAACTTTAGTCACATGATGGGGAAGGAAAGGCACTGAGGCTCAGAAGTGACACATGAGGAAAGCGCTGGCTGTCGGCATTCCAGCACGGAGGGCAAAGCCACCATGGCCAACGCCGACTGTGGGGCACAGGGTGCAGCTCAGGGGCATTAAGAGGGTGAACAGTGTTGGCACAGAGAAGAGAAAGGAAATCTACATGCAGGGAAGCCACGTTAAAACATGCATTAGGATCTTTTCTAGACTAAATAGCTGAAGAGAAAGAGGAAAGAGGAGCACGGGTGGGATAAAGCAGAGGGAAGGGCTGAGTGTGGAACTGCAAAAACCTCTACAAGACTCCAGTAAAAGCCAGCAGAGCAGGAGCTGATGCATCTCGCCAACACTATGGACACTTCTTCAGTGTTTACCCCTTCACTGGCTACCCCAGATGCAGTCTCAGCCACACGGGAATCACAGTTGTGTCTCACACCTGCAGAGAAAGGATTGCTTGTCCTGTTGTTCTTCCAAGGATCCTCTTAGTCTCAGCATCATTTAAAAAATAATCAAGAAATTATGATTTTACATTTCCAGGAGAATATCTTCAGACATCACCAGCAATTCCTCTCCTTCAAATTTTGTAACAAATAAAGCAAATAACACTCAGAAGCTGCTTATCCAGCATTCTTCAAACATTTTCAACAGGTGATTTTGAGCAGTTATTGGGAACAGTGGTTTTTAGAGAGGTCTGGGCTGTACTGTCCCAGTTTTCCCCCCTCACAGCTCCTAACCTGAAGGTCAATCTCACACACAATCAGGAAAGCAGGAGCCATCCCTGCAACTGGAGTGGGCACTGGATGAGACCATGGGATGACAAAGCAGGGAGTGCATGGGGGAAGGTCCTTATCTCCGTTACAGACCTGGGGGAGCCAAGGAACAGAGATTTCATTATTTACTTTACAGCCCACAAGCTAGCAATCAAACTCAGAGCCCCAAATCCCATCCTTCTGCACCAAAATAAACAAACCAACCAACCACCCAACCTGCCTCCCATGGAGGAGGAGCTGGGGAACTCCAAGGGAGCTTTCCCACCCTCCACACAGCTGCAAGCCCTGGCTGAGCTCCGCAAGAACCCATTCCTCTCATGACAACAAGTTTAGCCAAAGGAATTCAAGGCAAGCAGGGAGAAAAGGCTGGAGCAAACCTACTCCATGTTCCTGCAAAGCACCTTTAAATCTGAGAGCTGCTCATAATTGTGTTTAAAACAACTCAAACCTGGCACTGCCAGCCTGTCGTTCGAGAGTCCCTCTCTTGCTGCTGGCTTGTTTGCTGGGTTTTTAACCACTCTTCAGTCTCCATTTTCCTTTGTGTGATTCAGTCCTACCACTCCCACCTTCACTTGACATTTTAAAGGCTGGGTACCCCCAAGCCTCTTTCTTTGCATTTACACCCTTCTTTTATAGAGAACAACAGTCTCTGCCATACATCATTTCACCAAGGACTGCACCCAGGGCTGCAGTTGTTCTCTTGCATCCTGGACACCCCTGCAAAGTAACCAGCAGAATCCAAGGCCTTAACTCTTTTAACCTTTCCTCCTGCACTTACCCCTCAGGCTTCATGTCATTGCAGTGCTTTAGTCCAAATCCCTTCCCAGTGGGTTTACACTCGAATGTCATTGCAGAGCCCAGACTTGGGCACTGGGAAAGTTCTGTGAGCACAAGCAAGAGAGAAGGAACCGGGCTAATGTCTCCAGGGCTGTCTGACACGTGGCCTCTGCATCTGTTGCCCCAAAAATATCAAAAGGCAGATCTTGCACTTACACAAGATGTACACAACGGAAGGTTTTAGCCTTTCTGAGACCACAGCCAGCTTCAGAGCTGGGTCCCCAGCAACACCATTTAGACCAGTGCTCTCCAGTCCTGTGGTGACATTTATTTCAAGTCTTTTTCAGCTGTTTTGCAAGAAGTTCTTTCCCTCTGGATCTCTATTGCAGTTACATCCACTTAGCATTTTCCAGGTGGCATGGTTATTTCTGCCCTCTTAGACAAACCTTCCCAGGCTTTCTCTGTATTTCTTTCCTCCTTGACTTCACAGCCTTTCTGCATGTAATGAAAACATTCACTATGAGGTGGGAGAGGGATATAAACAGTGACAGGAACCATCCTGAGAAAAATCCCATGATGGAGGATGTGACCCTTAGATGGATGCTGGGTGCTCCCATCATTCAGTCTGTACCTGCTCACCTATATCCTTCATTTACAGGAACTCACCACGGCATTTCAACCCACGGTTCTGTGTCTCCACTGAGATGTCCAGAGGCACTGAACAGAACCAGCCATGGAGTGTTGTCTCCACTAAGTTCCCTTAGGCTGCTCCCACTCCCAGTAAGCCCTTCATGTGCCTTGCCATGCTCCTTCCCACAGCTCTGACACTTCCAACAGCACCAGCTGGGACAACTCAGGGCCAAATTTTTAACTTCAGGTGCATTGCTGGGAGTGTTAAACACCAGGTCTCTCCCACTGCCAGCCCTGCTCCTTCACTAGAGACTTCTACCACACAGACAGATAGAAATTGCCCTGCTCAGTGTATTTTTCTCCATCCATCCCTCTTGGCCCAGGCTTTCCCCCTCCATCCCACATCTCTCCTATGTCCCAGGTGAGATGTGAGCTCCCATTTCACAGCAGGAACATCTCTGACCTGCCAGCACAACATCCCAGTGACAGCTACGTGCACTCAACATCGGCCCTGGCTCTGACTGCAACAGCCACTGGCTTCATTCCCCTGTTCCTCGTGGCCTCTCTATTTCCTTATGGGCTGCTCTTCTCTTTGGGAGCCCATGATTGTATCTGACAAGGTCTCCTAATTGTCTCCACTGATTTTACCAGGGACTGATTCTAAAAGCAGCTCAGTAACTTAGTCACTTCAATATCATTGCTGAATTCAGCTCCCTCATTTATTAATGGGCCTACTTTTGCTCTTTCTCCCCTGATGTGGTTCCAAAATCCCTTTTTATTTCTCTTAACCCCTTTGGCTAACATTAACAAGCAACAACTCAGTAATATTTGATATTATATGTGTATAAATAAAAGCAGGAAAAGATCTTATTCACTCCTGTTATAGCTACTAAAGCAGGCCTAGGGCTCTGGAATAGCAGCTTTGCTGCATACGTTAAATATCTCCATTACTCTATTAATGCACAGTGTTGGAATTTTATTGGATAGTTTGGGTTATTTACCTTATAAAGTAACATGGGCATCACAAACCACAAAAAGATGCTATTTAGTACCTTCTCCTTAGCTCTGCATCTCCCCAGTCCAATGAGCACAAGACCACAAAAATAAAACCCCGTGTGCTACATGTTCTATCTTTTATGAGAGGTGGGGAGGAAGGGGGAGAGGGGAGACCAGCAGTTATCCAGGCACCAACCCCATCCCATGTTTTTACTCAGGAGAATTTTGTAAACAGCAATTCCAGCCTGCTTTTATGGCCATGGTGATGTGGCCAGCAAGTGTAAAGCACCATTTGTCCAGATAGAAAGAGGTTTCCGGGTACCCTTTCCTTACAGCACAAATCCAGGGGTGACAAGAAAGAAGGGAAATAAAAAAAATAAAAAAGCAAACAACTAAAAAAACCCCCAAACCCACAGAAATAGTTTTCAAGAGGGAATTTTTCATCTTTGATATTTCATTGACTTTAAATAATGCCCCAAACTGTCAGTAAAATTGCAATAACCAGAACCCCTTAGCAATGTGCCCCAAAATCCCACATAAACACAAGATATCACTCAAAAAAAAGCTGCCCTGGGGGGTCGTGTCCCCAGATCTCAGTGTTGAGAGCCAGAAACAGGCACATGCGGCTCCACATCTGCCTCAGTTTCCCCCACTCCAGCCAGTCCCCAGGGAACCAGAGAAAAGAGAGTGGCTGGCATGAGGTGGCTTTCATAGGACAAAGCCTTTTCTGGGGGCCGAGGATGCGGTGTGGGATGCTCAGCCGCCACCTCTGCCAGGCACGGAAGGATCTGGGTGACACGGGGTGAAATCTGGCCCAGCACCACTGCACTGGGCGATCCGGGGTGAGCTCAGGTCACCCCCAGCAGGGCTGAGGTGATGTGTGACAAGGACGCCCCTGGCTTCACCCCTGCAAACACTTCCCACCCACTTTTTGGAGGCACAGAACAAGAGGAGCGCAGACTTTCCCCACCGCCCTCTGCCACGCTCCCTTCTTCCAGTGCAAAAATTCCCACCCCCACCACCTATATTTATACCCAGCCCGGTCCAAGAAGGAGCCGGGATCCTCTGGGGTGGGTTTTGGTGCGGGGGCTGTGGTTTTCGGCAGCGGCAGGGAGGCAGAAGCACCTGCTGCCGGCCGCTCCGGAGCCCGGCGAGGCTGCCCGCAGAGCGCCGGCTGCGGAGGAGAGGGAGGGCGGGCGAGCAGGCTCCCCTTGCAAAGTCTGTCCTGTGCTGTCTAATAACACAAGGTGTCATTGTATACCCAAATCAGTGCCTGGAGCTTTATTTATAACAACTGAAACACAAAACCCAGCAGGCCAGAAACGGCAAAGGGAGCGAGAGACCAGGGAGGGCAGGGACGCAGCCGGGCGAAATCTCCCTATTTAGCAGGATTTGCCTTGAGATTTTCAAGTCGGATTGAGGCTGGAGGGGGGACTCTGGGGGCCACGGGAGGAGGAAAGAGAGATGAAGGGGAGGGAAGAGGGAGCTGGCAGAGCAGCGATGCCTCCCTGGCTGCGGCAAGGCGACAAGGCTGCCTCCACCACGGAGCCCTGCGCCGAGCAATGCGGGTGCTTTGCTTGCAGCCCCCCGCCAGCCAGCAAAGGGAGGTGGGGGGAAGGCTCCAGCTCCCCTGGGACTCTGGCTTCTACAGCAACTCTCTTTTAAAAGCTATTTGTGGCTTTCCAGCCGCCCCCCATCCCAGGAAGAGCTTTGCAGCTCAACAGCTGGCTCCAGCGGACTCCCTCTTGCATTGTCTGCGAAGTTGGCAGGAGCCATCCCCAAGGGACTCGCCCAGCCCGGCAGGCAGCGGTCCCAGCGCGCTCCCTCAGGTGCAGCTCTCATCAAGCCCAGTGCCGGCGGCTTGCACGACCCCGCTCCTGCGGGGGGCTGAGCACCCCGAACTCTTGCTGAACTCAGTGGGGGCAGAGGCGGCTCAGCGGCGAAAGGTCCCAGCCCTGCACTTACAGCATCGGGAGATGTGCTCTCCTCGGGTGGGTCCAGATGTTATCACCACCGCTGCCACCCCCGGCAGCTTGTTCATCTGCTCCCTTGTGCCGGAGGCTCCCGCTGCCGGCGCAGCGCCGGTGGAACAGCTCCCGCACTCTCCTCCAAGGCTCCTGGGCAAAGGCTGGCAGCTCTGCCTAAACCCCCTTTCCCCAGCAGCTGGAAGGTAAGCCGCTGCCAGACTCTGTGCTCAAGCGGCTGAGGTGGGAGCATTCATGTCCCGTTCTTCTGACTCACCGTGGAGGTGATAAGCGGCAGCAGGAGGGAAATAATAAAACAGCTGGAGGGGGTAAAGGGGGAGGTAACGTCTTAAGGAGTTGCAGCCAGGGATGCCGTTTGGTGCTCACCTCCCCTGCAGACAGATATTTACATCTCCAGGTGCAAAAGCCACTGAAAGTTCAGGCTGAGTCAGAGCTACAAAATTTGACCCACTAAGAGGCAACAGAACAGGCCCCTTAAAAGATAAAGCTGAATCCTGAGTCTGTCTGGCAGCAAGGGCCACTTTGGTCCAGCTTTGCTTCTGCTGAGGATAGTGGGAGCCAAACCATGTTCCCTGCTAACAAACCAGAGCCAAGCTACAAAAGCAAATACATAATCCATAAAGGAAACTGCTCCCATTAGCTTGACCAGGACTTTAAAATCTCCCTTTCCTCCCACTCTCTCCCAGTACTGGTCTCAGATGTTTTCTGACTCTTCATTTGAAGAGGGAAAACAAAACACCACCAAATCCACACGGCACGGGGGAAAGAGGCTCTCGTGTTCCTTCACTAGCAAGTGTTCACCCAGCTGCATCGGCTTCCCTCAGCCCCCCAAAGCCTACCTGCTGAATTACATTTGCAAAACTGTTGCCCAGGAAATGTGCAACTAAAATCTGTGAAATAAGCATGCCTGGAATCAGACGTTCCCAGTGTAGTTAAACGACCGTGCCTTGAAATCTGCCTTCGCGTTTAGCCACGCTGCCATGTACGGAGCTACGAAACAAAACACTTGGCTTGTTCCACATCCCAGCCTCACCACCGGGACTCTTGTTCCCTGCAAATAGGGAGCCCAAACTCCTTCCCCCCAGAGGGTTTTAGGAGTGTGGCAGCAGGAGGAACTGTGAGATTGGAGCCCTACCCTGGTGTACAAAATCAGTCCAAAGGTTCAAAGCGCATGGTGGGTATTGCCCGTGCAATGAACTGTAGCCACTCAGGAAATCAAAACCGAGCTGTCTCCCAGCAGAGGAAATAGAGAACCAAGACACTGGAGTTCCCCATCTCTTCCACCACACTTGCCTCTTCACGGGGCAGAGCTGGTGGGAACATGACCCCATTCACCCTGTTACAGCACCATGAAAACAAGAGCGTTCATGGGGAATAGCTGGATCCCAGGAAATGTTCACCAAGGTCTGTCCTTTGGAGGATGGAGCCTTCAGGGTAAGCAAATCATGTCAGACCCACACGGAGCATCAAGGAGGAGAAACCTGGGTCCCCTCAGCCCACACAGGGACTAGAGGCACCATCACCAGTTATTCCACAAGAGGGTTCAGAAAGCCTCAGCCCCACTGTAAATTTCTGACAGGTTATTTCAGAAGGGTTTGTCCTGTGCAGCACAAGGGCAGGAATTTTCTTTTTTTTTTTTTAAATTTTAGTAGATGGGAAAACATTTCTCCTTCCCCATCAGAATAAACCACAGGACACAGCCTTCCTGTTTGCCTCTTTTCCCAGCAGCAGACAGGTTTTCATTCAGTTTTTCCTTCCTGGGCTGACTGAGCTTCGAAGACAGGTGGGCAGCGGAAAGGCAGGTCCCACATGAAACCACAGCTCCACTGCAGCTCCCAACCCCTCTCTCGGAGTCTCCAGCACTGGGGGGAGATCTCAAGGTGGGGTCTGAGCTCAGCTGCTCCCCAGGTTTCACACAGTACCCACACCTGCGAGGACACACCGCGTGACCCGGAGGGTGTTGCTTCCCCAAGACAATTAGGTTGTGTTCAAACCACAACCTCGAGGAATCGGATTAATTACAGTGATGCTGAGCATGACTTTGTCTGCAGGGACAAGTCATGGTTGACCTCGCTGCCAGCTGGTTACAGGTCTGGAGGATGAGCGAAACTGGAATGGTCCCTCCCCAGGCTGGTGTATTGGCACATGTTCAGTGATGGGGCAGGTTTTGGGGAGAACAGCCTTGTGTGAAAGGCTCAGCAAGCAAAACCTCACACCAGAGCATCCACACACCAGGCAGATAGAAGTCACGTAGCACTGTCACGCTGACAGACGCAATTTGGCCAGGTAGGAAGCCAGGATCTTCCAGCAAGCAGTGGCCATCAATGGCCAAAATCCATGTTTTATGGAGCATCCAAACATCAAATTACTTAAATTGTTGTTTTAACACACAGATCGGGAGTTCTCCTCATGGAAAGGCAACAGGTCTCCCACATGAAACAGCACGTTGCTCAGACTGATACACGGGTTCAGCTTGCACACAAATAACTGATGTTATTTCTTTCCTGCTGATGTGTCCTGGCCGTGGGAGGATTCCACAGTCAGGCCAGAATCACAGATGGACCTACAGGCTGGAACAAGGTCACCCCGAAGGGTCAGCGTCTCCCCAGCCACCCTGCCTGCACCACCCTCACTCCAGGCTGCCCATCTCCTCCTCCCAGGTAAGGCTCTGCCTCAAGAAGTCTAAAACAGTAAGAAAAAAACCCCAAACCCAAGCTGATCTTTGAGGCCAAAAAAGGGCTTTGAAGCAAAGAGGAAGGGGGGGAGGTGGGGAAGGAATCTGAAGTTGCATCACTTGGAAATACCCGAGTGCTTCAGAGATGTATGTACATGTTCTGCTTCCTACTGTTTCTCGAGGAACCTACTTGGGAACAGTAAAGTGACACCAAAAGGATCCCAATGACATTTGCCTGAAGCAGATAAAAACAGCCCTGAATTTAACCCAAATGAGCCCCTGTGCCAAATACTCCCTTCTTTGGAGCTAGGCGCTTTGAGGTTTCGAACTCCAGGCAGACGAGTGGGGTGAGAGAGGTTTGAAATACAAATCAATCAAGAGCTTTTGCTCTTCACCTGGGCTCAAAACCAATCCAGAGACATTCCCCATTGTATTTCAAACATTTCTCAGAACATGGAACTAAAACTTGGTTTCGTTTCCTTCAACAGAAGTCACTGTGGCTCCTTCATGACACGGAAAATAGATTGGAGGGAAAGTCTTATTTTCAGTAAAGCTTCTGTTCTTTCAGAAGAGCAGGCTACTTTCCTGGCAGCTTTCCTGAAGATGGATTCCTGTACCCAGCTCCAAGAAATTGCTCCTGCTGCCACCCTGGTAGGTGCACTGAAACCCACAGAACACGTGGATGGCGTTGCCAGTGTGGTCCTGTTCAGGGAATGGGATGCCCTCTGGGGAGGCCAGTTTCAATGGCAAGCCAGGACACACCTCTTGCAAGGACCAGTCTGGGTCCAGCTCAGCTGAGACACAAACCATTCCACATGCTGGGTCAAGAGTGGGCCTGACCCGTCTTGCGCAGCCCCAATGATGCAAAACACTATTCCCTGCTCTCCCCTGCTCCCAGACGGACCTAGTTCTCCAGGAGCTCCCTTCTGCAAGGAGTAAGGCAGGAGGAGGGGAAATATGAAAACTATGGGCCTGATGTTCCATTTCCACAGGCTGCTGTGAGCCACCGATCCAGACTGGGAGTGGCCCGACTCGACGCCTGCAGCCGCAGGAAGAGGATCCTCGGTGGGGCCGTTCCCTCTCCCCGAAGCATCCCCCGGCCCCTGCTCCCACGCATTCCCTGGCGAGCGGCCCAGCGCCACTGCAGCGCTGCTCCCGCCTGCCTGCACGCAATGGTTAACGCGGCAGGAGGGCCAGGTGGCTCAGGTGTTCGTGCCAAGCAGCTCCTGCCTCACCTGCAGCGACTTGTCGAGGGGGAGACGCATCTGCCCTTTCTTGTCTGGTTTTAGTCTGCCTGGGGAAAAGGGAGAAAAGGGATTGGGGAAGGGTAAACACAGCTTAGGCAGCTGCAAGTCCCAGCAACCAAAGGGCTGAGCAGGTGATTCAGAGAGCTGGGGGCCTGCAGACACCCCATTCTCTGCCTCCCACTGATATCTCCGGTGGTGGCAGCAGCCAGGGAATTGCTGGCAGGAAAGTGCTGGCTGCTGGGGCTGCAGCATCCATTGCTAGCCCAGAAAAGGCAGGACAAGGAGTCTGTGCTGCAAGGTCTGAGGTAAACTCCTGCTTCTTCCTCTGCTTCAGCACTTCCCAAAGGACCCAGGAGAAGCAAGGCAGAGCATGGGCAGGTCCTGTTTCAGCAAAGCATACAGCACTCCTGCAGTTGCTGTGATCTCCCCTGGGAACATCCATGGTGTTGCCCCTATAAACACGGCTGTTTTATAGTCACAGCTCCAGCTTCCTCGGTGTTACTCTGCTCCATGGGACCACACTACCTCCCTAAGCCTCTCTGCTCAACAGCCTTTGCCACCAATTCATCCCAGCATCAACAGCTTCCTCACCCTTGAAAAACAAGAGACAAATCTCAATCAGGTGGAATCTCATTCCTCCCTTTGCCTCCATCAGCCTTTCCACAACTCAAAGAAAATCATGGTAAATGAAGGAAAAAAGACTTTTACCCCAGAAGGTGGCTGAAGGTTTTTGGTATGTGGGCTGATGCCTGTTGATGTGAGGTTTTACAGAGTACCCAGTGGTCTTACTGGCATCACCTCCTGATCCTTTGCTGGGATGGGGAACATCCAAGTTGGAGCTGAGCCCCACTGCATCCAGCCCAGGCTTTGCAAGGGCTCCAGACAGAAAGGCTCAGGACCACAGGTATTTGTTCCCCATCCAGTTTCAGAGACAGGGAGGAAGGAGCCTTTCCAACTGCAACCACTCCACTGAGAAAGCATCCCTAACCTTGCCTGAGATCTGGGAACCTGCCCAGCCTGGAATATTCTGTCTGGATGAATAAGGTCTCAGCCCAGCAAGGAGCCCCACAGTAGGTCAGGAATGTGAGAGGGGATGTGGGTGCATGGGAGAGGTGAGGGGAAAGAGCCGGACAGTCAGGGAAAGCCAGTGCCTCCCTCAAAACTAGGCCACTCTCGGGAGAAGTCATGCGACGTCTCCCCAGGCACTCCCCAGTCATGCTGCCTCTCCCTTCTGCAAGGAGCTGGGCTGGCCCTGTATGAGGAGGAGACTTGCCACCCCTGCAGTCCCTGGAGCTGCTGGCCCCACACACAAGGTGGGCAGGACCAGGCAGAGTTGCTTTGGGGCAGGAAGAGTCCTTGGTGCAAACCCAGGAGAGCTGCTCAGCTCCTGCTCCATCCTTTCTCCACCCAGGGTTATAAGCACCCTGGTGCACAAGGCAGGGTGCAATTTCCTGGTATTACAGGGACTTTTTTTCAGCTTGCCAGCCCTGGAAACAGCCAGAACACCATGAATCCTTCCCCTGTCTGCCTGCCTTCTCCTCTCTGAGTCAGGGACAGCCATAACCCATTGCAACCCCTCGCCTGACAGAGCCGCAGTGCTCGGAGCTGCCCCGGGGAGGTGGGAGAGCCAGTCTGACTGGCTCAGGGCTCACTGAGAGCTCCCTGGGCGAGCAGCCTTCCTCACCTGGGAAGCACAGGGAGACCTGTGCTCCCAGTTACCTCCCAAGCAGGTCAGGACGAGAGCCCTTCATTGCCCAAGCCTTTGGCTTAATTATTTTCATTCCTGTCCCCACACCCTGCCCATAGAGCAAGGATAGAGATGCCTATTACAGCACAAACGTTTTGGAGGCACAGCCCTGTCTGCCAGCAGTTCAGAGGAGGCGAAGTGGCCAAGCTGGAAAGGACTTTGCAAGTGCAGCCTACAACTTTGAATCCAATCTGGTAGGCACCATGAGTATTTGGGGCAGGGTAGGTGAAGTGATGGGGCAGGGATGTCCAAAAAGCTCCCATTGACTCCCAAGTGCCATCAACACTGCATGTGATGAGGGCTAAACATGCCTTGAACTTTTAGCCTAACCAGCAGGAGGGGAATATATAGATACCAGGAGGAAAATTGTGTATGTAGGGAGGGAAATATCAGTATAAAAAAACCCTAAAAGAATTAAATAAGACAAAAGAAGGGCTGGAAGAAAACAAATGTGGGTAGAATAATCAGGCTCTGTCAGCAGCTAAAACTTCCATGTGTTTAGATCCCCGAATCGATGGTTAGAGATGCTACAACAAATGTCACCTTCATGTGAGCAACAGAACTGCAATTTTCTCATCATCCCTTTTATTTTTCTCCCACACCCTCCCTGTGTTGCAGCCTGTTCAGAGGACAGCCTGTTGGGGGCAACCCCTGTACCCAGCGGACACGGGTTTTTTTCCGTGTTCCCTCTCTCCTCCTCTCTGTCGCTCCTGCACACACCGTCTCCCTGTCAAGTTTCTGGCTGATCCAGAGGGAGACATCGGTCCTGCCAGCTCCAGCATCCAACTGCTCTTCCCGGGCCTGGGAGCTGCAGTAACCATAGAAACTGCATCCAACGCGCAGGCTCCACTGGGGGGGCCGATAGGATGCTCAGACACATGCACAGGCAGGTAGGGACCAGCCAAGGCTCCGCCAAACCACCTCCAAACGATGCCCAGGCCAGGGAGAGGGTGAGACAGAGGGGGAACGGTGCAGGCTTTTCTCCCAGAGCCTCAGAGAGCAGCTCGGAGCAGTGTCGGGGGGTGTTTGGTCTCCAGGCTGAGAGCTGGCTGCAGAGCTGACGGTGCATTTTACGGCGCACGGGGAGAGCGGTGAGGTAATTGGGAGGATTCTGTTGCAAAGCTTTGTCTTGGTCTGCCCTGCATTTTATCTGCAGACTGGATGGGTACCCAGGGCTCCCGCTGGCCCGAGAAGTAATCAGTCATTAATCCTTCGGTCCTTTTTGCACCGTGAATATAAACAGGCCAAATCCAATCCCCGGCTGTGCTGGGGAGAGGCTTTATGTTGATGGCTCTGGCAGCAACACACATGCCTCCAAGGGCAAGATTTGGACCAGCACAGTTAGTTAATGAGCTGATCCAAACATTGCATTCATTTTACACCCTTCCCAATGCAGACATAACCCCTGCTTTCAGCAGCACAACTCAAAGCAGGCTCAAACCACAACCACCTCTTCAGACACCTCATGTCAAGCCCTTAAATCCATGCACGGGTACGAAGAGGCACAATTTTCGGAGTCACTGGGCACAGCAGATCCTCAGTGTCTATCAGAGCCAGGCAGAACCCATTTCAGTGACACGAAAGTGGATCACAGGTGGTCTGGTGAGGGAGGACAGAGACGTGCTGTCTGCAGACACCCACGTGCACCCCATGGGTGGCTCTGGCAGTGACAGAGGACCGTGGGACTAGTGGCTGGGATGGCACATGAAGATGGGCAAACACATACAGTGGGGACAGCTTAATGGCTTCACCAGCCATCGATGGCATCTCTCATCCCTCTCACCCACCATGGTCAAGGGCTTTCAGGAGCACCGTGACCTCACCATGGGACTTTGCTCCTCTTCCCCTTGTCCCCATTGCCCAGACATCATGGCAGCCAGCAGAATGACCCTCTTGCTCTTGCACTGGGACAGAGGTGCCCAGCTTGCAAGAAAGAGTAAGCACCTACAGGAAGGTGTGGGGTGGGGACAAAAATACCAGCAGTCCTGCCCTTTTAGCACCAAAAAACAAAAATAGAGGTCACACAACTGCCAAGCTCCCTCCTTCCATCCCCCTCTCCAAGCCATAAATACTCCACAAAATCCCCACATGCAAACAAGCCGTGGCCTCTGGACAAAGAGGCCCAGCCTCCGAATGGCCACCAGGTGCCTATTTTGGGCTGTAGCTCGGCCGGGGTGGAACAAGCGGGCTCAGCTGTCCTCCCTGTCCGCAGCCCACAGCCGGGCCAGCCGGGCCTCACCCCCGGCTCCAGCCCCTCAATGGCCCCATTGTTCGGGGCCGGGAGCTCAGCTGCGACGGCCGGGGCAGCCCGTCTGGCTCCCTGACATCCGGCAGGGTCCGGGGCCCACGGAGGGCCAGGGGCCTCCACCATGGCCAGGGGGGATGGCAGCCCTTGGCTCAAGGCATACCACAGCCCCCCAAAAGGGGGGGGAGAGGGGGCTGTGTCCCAGAAAGATGGAGCCGAGCTGGGGTCTCCTCCTTCTCCAGGGCAGTCATGGGGAGCTTACAGGGCAAGACACAACTCCCACTTCCTTGTATGGCTTTTGGGGGCTTTTTTGGGAGAAGAAGAGGGGCATACAGCATCATGAGACACACAGAAGTTGAGCTTTCCTCTGTCACCCCAGAGATATGGCTTGAAACCTCCCTGCTTCCCAAGTCAGCTTCCCTTGTCTTACTCCCCCATGATGGACTGGGGGTGAAAGCAATCCCAGAAATTCCTATCTCTGAAAGGGACCAAAGGATGGCAGGGCAGGCACAGCCACACAGAGACTATCGGAGCAGCCAAGAGCAGACCTGAGCAGGGACTGGCGTCGGGGCAGACACACTTGAGCAAATCCCAGATGTGCAGGAGATACCGGCACCCACGGAGCCTCCCCGTGGCTCGGCACCCTGCCAGCCCAGTGCTGCCCAAAATCAGAGCCCTGGAGCTACAGCGAGGAGAGGCTCCAGCACCCTCCACCCAACCCTTCAAGGACTCTGCTTGACACACAGACACCTCCACCAGGAGCTGAAATTCTCGAAGGACTGTGTTGATATTTCTTTGTAAACTCCCAGCAATTTCTCTGAAAGATGCAAGCAAAGGGTTGAAATAAATCCCTTCCTTGTGCAGCGTGAGGGCAGCATCCTCAGCAAGCTTCAAACACCATTCAAGGAAAAACGTTAAAGCAACTACAGAAGCCCAAAAAGCAGCCCAAGGCATATCTACGCCAGTGTTCTTTCTGGGCCAGAAGGGGTGAAAATGCCTTGGGAGCAGCAGCGGGACATCGCTTTGAACGCCCACATGACACGCAAGGGACTGTGTCCTCTGCTGTGTCACATCACAGTGTCTCACTCTGTCCCTGTTGCAAGGAATCACTACAGCATCCCACCCAAGGCCAGCCATACCAATTTAGTCACAGGACAACCCTCTGCCGATACTGCCGCAGTCCAAGGGGTCACCTGAATCAAACACACGCCCATCATCCCCATGCCAGCTCCATGCAGCAGTACCGTCATGTACTGGTTGAACTGGAAGGCGATGCCTATCGATACAAGACGTGCCTTCTTTTTGCACAGCTCATTTCTCTCTCCTGAATGAGAATAGCTTTCCTGGCAGCGCCAGTAGCCCACGCGCAGGAACAGCTTGCTGTCTGTACTCGGAGCAGTGAAGTTGCAGAGCAGCCCAGCACAGCCAAGCCCAGCTTTACTGAGTGCTTCAGACAATGCTCTTGGTGTTTAAATAGCAGCTGTCCTGGTGCAAGGCTGAGCAGACCTGAGCAGGGACCAGTAACGCAAAGTGGTTCAGATTCTCCCTCAAACATATGTCCCCATAGGGGTAGGGGGGCCCAGCCTGTGCTGATCTGTTGCAGGAGATACAATTTAAACCCACTCTCTCTCCCAGTAATTCTACATCTTTTCAAATGGAGCATCTGCAACTCTCATGCTGTCCACAGACTGTCTCAAATGATCCCAAATGAAGGATGCAGACAACCAGTCCCTAAGACCAGCTGACACAACTCCCCAAAACAAGGCAGAAGGGCAGCAGGTACCTCTTCCTCACAGTGTGTCTTCAGACCAGACTTGGAGAAGACAATCCATCACCATGAAGGCTGCACAGTCCTCGCCCTCCCACCATATTCTTCGTACAACATTAGACAGTTTTTTCACATGTGTACCTCACTTTGGAACAGTCTCTGTGATGGATTAAAGGGAAAAGCCAAGCAAAAAACTCTAACTGGACCATCTCTTTCACAGGCTTTCCTTGTAAGATTTCTCTCACACAGGCCTGATACCTCCCTGTGCCACACAGGCCCTTCAGTATCCTTCATGAAGGTCATGCAGCAATTGCTTCTTTCCCCTCTGTTGACCTTTTATGTTTTTGGCTGCCAGTGACCCACCCCTCAGCTCACAGAGAAGGATCTAGAAAAACAGCTGTGTGCTGCTGAAGACCTGGAATAGCCCTTCACTGAGCCTTTAAAATTCAGGAGATGTTTTTGTTAAGCGAGTTTTGTAGGCTGGTCTTTCCCAAGCCCTGCTGGAGACAACAGCAGCAGAGCACGCTGCTGCCAAAACTCCTCTGGTTGCCCCTTCCCCTGTAAAACCCAGCTCAGGCAGTCCCAGAAGGGTTTTGTTTGCTGTTGCTGAATCCAAGCATTCAGGAACCAGAGCTTTAGTAGTAGAGAGCAGGATGATACTATTTATGTGTCTTCCTCAAGTAGTATTGCCCAAATAGCCTGGAAGCAACGTCACCTCCAGCAGCGAGTCGGACACAGCGATAACCCCATGCCAGGTCTCTGCTCTGACAGCTCCAGAAGATGATTCACCAAAAAGATATTCAACCCAGGATCTCCCCATCCAGAGGGAATACCCAGTGATCTGATGTCTCAGACACTATATTTTACTCAGCATTTAACACTGGCAAAACACTCGATAGGACCCAGAGGGATTTCTGCCTCTGCTGATCCGCTGCTTCTTCTCTCCGTTCCTCTCCAAGTTTTCGTTGTTGCCTTCAATTTGACTTCAGCCTGTTTCTTTTAAGGCATGAGGCTGATACGATCACAACATATCTTCCCAGAACTTTTAAACCTACTGACCCACTTCCAGCCAAGTCTATCAGGGCAGGTGCAGACCTCAGAGATAACATTCCTGCAGCCACAGAGAGCGATCGTGGGACGGGCGGGGGCTCAAACTCAGCTTAGACATCATATAACACACACAGAGCAGGACATGAAGATTTTTTTCCCGAGCCACAGGGAAACAAAACAGAAAAAGCTTTCAGAATTAGACCTTTGGATTTAAAACCCAAGTGCCAGACAAAGCCAGAGGAATTGGGCTTTGCAGGCTCTGACCCCTGCGAAGCAGTGCATCCAAAGCCTTTCATCTACAAGGCCAGGAGCGAGGTGAGACCCTGGGCTTCGGGCGACTGCTGGAGGGGCTGTTTCTGAGCTGCCACATCACAGCTGCCACTGCTCTCCCAGCAGAGCAGCCACAGCACTAATAGCAGAGCGCTGGGTGATGCTACAATCCCTGTAGATGTGTAGCCCACACTCAGAGTAGCTCCCCCCTGCCCTGCTCACCATCACACACCTTCCCAGGTGCTGCCCAGTGGAAAACAACCAAGACAAACAAGGGAATGAGCCACAGGTACAGCACAGGAGAGATCAGGGATGCTGCAAACATCTCAGGTTCCTGCAAGAGCAGGGTACAATTCCCTGGGCATCCTAGGAAAGGGATCACGCCCCGTGCTACAGAATAGGTTTCCCGCCAGCATAGTCAGATTCAGGGTCAGAAAGTTCAAGCCTCACAGCAACAACCCCACAAACAGGCACACTGGAGATTTAACATCCCTGAGGAGCACTGTACTGGGTTCGCATGGCAAGGGGTGGCTTCTCTGAGAAACTGCTAGAAGGTGTGGAAGCTTCACCAGTCTCCAACAGAGCCAATGCCAGCCAGCTCCAAGACAGACCTGCGATGTAGCACCTCTGGGATAACATATTTAAGAAGGGAGGGGAAAGTCCAACAAAAAAAACAGAGCAGCCAAAGAGAGGAGAGAGAATATGTGAGAGAAACAGCTCTGCAGACCCCGAGGTCAGCAAAGAGGGGGAGGAGGTGCTCCAAGCACCAGAGCAGATTCCCCCGCAGCCTGTGGTGAAGCCCGTGGTGAGGCAGCTGTGCCCCTGCAGCCCATGGACATCCGTGGGGGAGCAGAGATCCACCTGCAGCCCACAGAGAACTCCACACCAGAGCAGGGGTATGCCCAAAGGAGGCTGTGATCCTGTGGGAAGCCCAGACTGGAGCAGGCTCCTGGCAGGATCTGCAGCTTCATGGAGAGAGAAGCCTATGTGGGAGCAAGTTTTCTGGTAGGGCTTGTGATCCCATGGGAGGGATCCCACACTGGAGCAGAGAAAGAGTATAAGGAGTTCTCCTGCTGAGGAGGAAGGAGAGGACAGACAGCATGTGCTGCACTGACCACAGTCCCCTTTCCCTCCTCCTCTGACTGCTGGGGGGGAAGAGGTAGAGAATTCAAGAGTGACGTTAAGCCCAGGGAAAAGGGAGAGGTGAAAGGAAGGTGTTTGAGATTTGGGGTTTATTTCTCATTATCCTACTCTAATTTGATTGGTAGTAAATTAAACTAACTTCCCCAAGTTGCATCTGTTTTGCCCATGACAGTAACTGGTGAGAGATCTCTCCCTGCCCTGATCCTCTAGCTGAGGATGGGAGTGACAGAGTGGCTTTGGTGGGCACCAGCACATCCTTCCCTTTACAGAACCCCTCTTGCTGTGCCCAATCTCCCCACTGAGACAGCAGAAACTTTCAGGTGCCAGCTTGATACACCAAGGGCTGCAAAGAAAAGAAATCCTTTCCTGCAGGAAGCCTGGAAACATGAGCTTAACTGTGCAATTCCTCTCCCTCCTTAGCTCCCCTAGCCACTATCCTGCACCGCAACCCTGCATTAACTCCCACCCAGGAAGAAGGTGGGAGAGTGGCACAGGCTCATGCTGGATCTCCTGTCCTGGCAGGACAGTGCCTGGCCCATTCCCCATCCCAGCGACCAGACCATCTTTGCCACCAGTCTATTGCTGGACATCCCGTTCATTAGGGATCAGCCTCAGCCCGCGGCTCACACAGCCTCGCCCTGCTGGCTGCTCAATTTGCTCTGCCTGCACCAACTCTGGGACACGAATCTATGTCAGATGATCTGAAGTTATTACCTGATTAGCCTATTTGATATTGCAGTGCCTGATTCAATACCTATTGAAATCAAAAGGCCCTTGATCTCAACAGGCACTAAATCAGGCCCTGGCTCCCTCCAGCCGAGCACAACCATCCCATCTTCGCTGGTTACTCTGGCAGCCCAGGCCACCGCTGCATAATTAGAGGGCACAATGCTGGGTTTAACCCAGTGCACCAACATGGCTTTTCTTATCAGCTGTGAATTTCCCCTTGCTTTGGACTTCGTTCCAGCGAAGTTAAGTGCTATTAAAAGCTTCTGTAACCATAGAATCACAGAATCGTTTAGGTTGGAAAAGACCTGTAAGATCATCAAGTCCAACCATTAACCGCTCACATCTGAGGATCTCCAAGCACTGCAGAGACACCAGCAAGTTATGTTAGCAGCTCTCCTAGGAGAGTTTGGGCAGCTTTTAATACAAGGCAGAAATGAAAGCACTGGGAGATTAAATTGGGTCTATCCCAAAACATCCCTGGGCCAAGTTACCATCTCACTTTCACTGCAGAAGCAAGTCAGAAGTAACAACCCCGAGTTGCAGGGCTGAAAAGGGAGCAGGAATCTGGCCCGTTGCACACAAATTGCAATTTGAGATGCTATTTATTTTTCTTTTGCTCATTCAGGAGCAGAGCTGCCTGTGTTAGCAGCCACAGAAGTTCTTGGCTCCATGGGGCCCAGGCTGAAAGATGAAGCAGCAAAGAGAGGAGCAAACTGGAGAGAGCTCCATGGAGTGTAAAGGAGTCAGGGATCATTTCTGGGAACCTGGCACCTGTGTCTGATGTATTCTGGAGCAAAAAGGGATGCAAGATCCCAGCCTTGCCACCCCGTAGAGACACAGTCCTCGGTTCAAGACAGACCCACAATGATGAATTTGAGGCAGCAGGAAGACATCCACCAGGATCTGGCCACGTGTGACTGAGCTTTGGTGTCTGTCTGAGCCTAGAAATCCCATCAGGTGGTAACACAGGAGAAAAGGAAGACTCAGAGTTCCCCTCTAACAATATCCCCTGTCCCCATCTTCCAAGGTGTCCTAGAACAGGGGCTGGGAAACAGCTCCTGCCTCCAGCAGAAGAGATTCACCATTTGCTGCTCCAGCAACAGCCAAGACAGTAAAAACTGTTGCATGTGCAAGGAGAGAGGGATAGGGCTGGGCAGCAAGCGAGATACACCCTCCCTTGTTAGAGCAATCACTTCCCCTTCTACTCTGCCAAGAGCAGGAAAATCCCTTCCATAAATAAAACAAACAAACAAATAAAATAAAGCCCTGGGTTTGGGGGAAAGAAGAAAAATCCGGCGCTAAACCAGGGCAGCATGTTGGCTGGGTCCTGCCAGTTGGCAGCAGGGCTGAGCAGCAGGAGCAGTGAACAGTGGAGTTCACAGCAATGGGCACTGGGAGTTGTGGGGAGGGCAGTTTACACGCCAAAAAGCGGCTTTATAAAAATGGATCTTTAAATATTTGCTCTGACGTGTCTTGAGTCACATCTGCCGTGGCAGTTAAACACTCACAGTCCTCACACATATCCAGGTACTGCAGCAATTTGGGGAGGGTGGTTGTGACACAGCGGTGATTACCTGCCCAGGCCCAGGGTCTTCAAGTGCAATGCCAACATTTCCATGCAAGCCCAGCCCCTTCCTCCTTTCCAGGCTGTAGAAGAAATGGATGTGAAAACCAGTTACTCCTTTCCCACCTCTCAAAGAGGTATCAAGTTAGTCAAAAAACCCAGATCTGCTCGTTTTGGTGATGATGGAAACATTTCCATGTGAGCCAGCTAGTCCAGAATAGAGTCAGGAGGTGGTGAACTGAACAAGCATCATCACAAGAGGCAACCTTGCTGTCTGTCCTGGGGGTCTGCAGCCTGGACACAAGGACCCTCCAGGCCACCTCCAGTCACTCATGGCCCTGGGTGAGCCTGAACATCAGGTTCTCAAAGGGCAGCAGGGAAAAATAGTTCCCACATGGCAGATCTGGCACAACAAGCTTCCCAACTGACTTCCTGCATGACAGAAAGAAACATGAGAAGACTGAATTCCTCCAGTGCCAGGCTGGATGCCTTTGGGCCTCACAGAGTCCTGCTGAAACCCCATGATCCTTTCAAGCATCTCCAACAGGCTCAGACGAGGTGGAGGAGACCTCTACTTCCTGGGGCAGAAGGGGAGAATTTCAGTCTGGGCACCCAGAAGATGCTGGAGGCACAGAGCAAGGAGATCCCAAGACACAGTGGAGGCAGGCCAGGCCAGCACTTGCCTTCCTGCTGGAAAAAGGGCAAAGAACAAGGATTCAGGTAGGAGAGGACAGGCAGCGTGGAAGCAACAGGAGGCAATGCGGAGGAGGGCAGACGGACACGCAAAGTAAACAGGTTTGTTCCCTGCATGCCTCTGAAGCAGCGAGGCCTTAAGGCTCTGGATCAGACCCTCAATGCTCTGTCCAAGCCCACCGCTCTGTCCCCTTCCCAGGACCTTCATGTGCCCAGGCACCCACGTATGAATACCCTGCACTCATGCCCTAGTGCTGCTTGAAAGGGAGGGGTCACCTGCACTGTGACCACAGGCTGCTGGGGGGAAGAGGAGCCCCATTTCTCCCACCCACCACCACAGCACCAACCCTGGGCAGAAGGACAAGGACCTTCTCTGCAAAGGGGGCTCAGCCAGGCCTGTGGCGCAGCCAAAGCTGTGGGCTGTGAGCTCAAGAGGAGCCAGAAGACTTCCAGAAGAGTTTGCCACACAAGTGGTGCCTTTCCCACAGGTCACATCTGAGACAGGCATGTCCAACACCCCAAGCCACTCAGCACAAGCAGCAGGTCTGGAAACCTTGAGTCACCATGCAAGGGAAACACAGAGCCTGACAGAAGAGCTCATGCACCAGCCATTGCTTCTGACTCCTTAGCAAAGGCTTTTTGCTGGGTTTCCCACCCCCAATCTCCATCCCTTTCTGTGTTTGGGGACTCTGCTCCTCCCCAGCGCAGAAGTTCCTGCCTAGTTCTTTCACAAAAGTGGCAGCTGTCAGCATCAGAGTCTCAGGACATCCCTTCTTGATCCTGCATGGGATTTCAGAGTGACCAAAGGCACTCTCTCAGTCCCCCACAGCGACTCCTGTCCAAGGCATTCAGGACTGGGAGCAGGCGCTTGACCAGCTCTTGTGGGGTGTCAGCCTGAGCAGAAATCTCACCTCGATGGCTGGAGCAGGCAGGCAGGCAGTGCAGGCAGGAGGTCACAGTCCCCTCCCAGGAATAGCTCAGCACCACCCAGGGAGCAAAGGAACACGATTCAGGCACAATTTCTGGCTCAGAAATGGCCTGAGCCTGCCCTCATCCAACCTCTTTCACCAGCTGAAATCACAGGGTTTCTGAAGCTCCTTCGCTCTAGGAGAGCAAACAGCTGCAGCAAGCTGGATTCCTGACCATGCTGCTGTAGGGCCTTCGTTTCCCAACGACTGCATGTCTGGCAGAGAAATGCCAGCTGACCTTTCCCACACAGCACCCAGTCTCACCTGCACCGACCCGCCATCCCCCTGGCACTCTCCCACCTCCCCCACTGCTCCTCCAGCCCCCCAGCACCAAACACGCTCATTCACTTATGAAGAGCCTGAAGGTGCATCTATAGCACAGGGGAGCAGCGTTCAGGCTGCTTCATTTTCTGCTCTCCTCCTCCTCTTCTGGCTCTTCGCTGAGGCAAGAGAGCCTTCTCTGCACCCTGCGCTGCAGAGCAGCCTCCACCTCCCCAGCCTTCCTTCCCCTTCCTTTGCACTGGCTCTGCTGAGCAGCTCGGAAGCAGCCTGCATGAAAGGTACTGACAAAATAAAGTTGGATTGTACTGCATTATTGAAAAAGTGACCTCCAGTGGTCAATAAAGCCTTTGCCCACCGTTTCCAGGCAGCGGTGCCTGTTGTCAAGCTCTGCCGCGGTTCAGCAGGACGGCGGCTCGTCTCTCCCAGTCCCAGCTCCCATGGGTGGCTCGTTAAAACTCAGACTCTGCACTTTGGTAACGAGGAGCTCAAAGCACTTTAATGCACGGATGCAATCATGAATGCAAACAGGCTGCAGGCAGAGAGCAGCGTTAACAGCAGCCTGTTCCCCAGCCCCAGCCCTACAGCTACTGGCTCTAGGCGAACACACGGGGTCTGATAAGAGAAGTTGGCAGAAGGCACAGTTCTAGGACGAGGCATTTTTCAGTTTTGCTGCAAACCCTCAGCCACTCTGTGTGGGGAGAAGGAGCGGGGTCCAAGGGACACCGTTCCCTGTGTCTTGGTGCCAAGCTCAGCATCTGAACCAGGAGGAGGCTGATCGACCCTGCAAAGGTAGCACGCAGGTTCCCCTCAAAGATGCCCACAGCACTCCCACTCCTTTCACATATCATTTCTATGAACAACTGCACAGCCAGCTTCCTCCTTCCTTCCCCTGCCCCAGCAGCAGAAGGCAGATCAGACCCAGCCACATGAGACACCGCTGGAGGTTGTTAACCCTGGTGTGGAGGGGGAGCAGCCCACCAGCAGCACCCCTCTCCAGAGCATCCCATTCTCCACACTGGAGCCTGACAACACCTTGCCTGGGAAGAGCAGAGCTGGTTTCCCTTCACATCACACATGCCCCACTACATGTGCACACAGGCAGCCCCGCACCACTGGGAGGAACACACACAGGAGACCGTGATGGCCCATTTGCAGGATCAGCAGGTCCTGCACATGTTGAAGCTCATTGGAGAGCACAGGTGCTCCCCGGCCTGTGGATCCAGTCCTGTCTTCCTTCCCATCTCCTTTTTAAATCTCAACAGGGCAAGCAGCATCTCCTCAATGTCCCTGTGGCTCAAGGCCAGCTGGGAGGTGTAAGTGAGGGGATCCCTTGCTGGGATTAGCTTCAGGTAAGGCTCAACTGCAATAAGCTGAGAATTCTCAGGGCAGTAGACGAGGACAGAGAAGAGTCAGCATTCCCTTGGGAAATGGAGGGAAAACCCTAAAGCAGCCCAGCTCTTAAGGATCCCGCATCACCTCTAAGTGCCAGTGCCACCATAGAGGGGGAGGCCTCCCTCTCTCCCGCTTTGAAGAGGAGCATCCCCTCCAGATCCTGTACCCTCTCAAGACCAATGCTGTTCAAGGACAATGTTCTCCCACTTTGCCTGGGATCTGGGCCCAGGGAACATCCCCAACACCTTCACCAGGTCAGGCTGGGATGAGCTCCCCACACCTTGGCAGACACTCAGCATCACCTCCCCTTCCCGCCAGGGAAGTCTGCACCAGGCAGATTAAGAAGCTTTACAGCCACATTGCAGAGGGGATCACCAGCCAGTGGGGTGTGGGAAACATAGGTAGTGAGGAATAGGGGGAGAAGGGGCTAATTAACAATCTTCTTCAAAGGGATTGGTTTAGACAGCAGAAAAGATTAAAGGTCTCAAGGATACAAGGGATGGTAGAAGGAAAGGATCTCCTCCCATGGACACAGGCACCACAGAGCTCATAAGTCCTGTTAGGACCAGGCTATGAGCCATGCACATGATCTAGCACACCAGGCAAAGAGATAACCAATGAAATGGTGTCCTCCTAAATTTAGCAGCCACCATGTGTATCATCTCCCAACCCTTCACCCTCACAGCCCACCCCCAGAGCTGTTCAAGGCTAATTTCCATCAAGGGCTGTCTTGGAAGAGACTTCCATTTCAACCCATCTACCAAGTACAGGCAGCCTTCCCCACATCAGCTCCCCTATCCTGCAGTGTTCCAGAAGCATGGACCCAGCTCCTCTCCACCTAAAGCAACGCACCCATGGCACAGAGACAGCAGCTGCCTACATACCACCTGCAGAGCATCCTCTCCTCACATGGAAATGTGCAAACTATGGGTGTCTAACAGCAGGATCTTGGTACATTTATCATATTCCATTGGTGGAATGGCCACCTCCCTCCCTCTGTTATTCTCTGGTTTGCTGTTCCCCTTTGGGAGGCATCTCAGCAGCATTCTCCTTTGGCTGTGCACTCTTACAGCCAGCACTTGGTACATGGCATTTCTCCCATGAGAGCAGGAACAAGCAGCTCTGGCTGAAATAGTGATTTCAGTGCTGCCTTCCAGACCCCAGCATCTGGCAAAGCTGTGGCACCAAGGGCAGGACACCTTCAGACAGAACCAGGAGATTGTTCTGTTGTGCAGCAGGTTGCGAGTTCCCAAAGGAGAAGGTAGTCATGACATTTGGAGGGGCAAAATCATGAGACTGAACCCCACAGTCTGCAACAAGAGGGTCTTGTGATGGCTATACATGACCAGGAAGGAGGGAAGAGGAAGGCACCCAAGATTTGGGGCTGACAGTGCACCCAAGCTCAAACAGCCTCAAGACTACAAAGCCCTTCTCCTCCTGCCATGGATGGATGGGCTCTCCTCCTGAATGAGACCACCTAGATACAAAGCCTGGCATGGTCCTGATGCCACTGTGATGGGCAGTGCCCCAGCTATTTGTCCTCCTGAGGAACAGAATACATCAGGAGCTCCTTGCAGCTCTAGGAGCCAAAAGTATTCCCTGTGACACCCCACAGAGCTAACGGGGCAACCTCAGAAAGGGTTCTGAGCTGCTGTGAGGTCCCACTGGGACATCTCACATCATCTGGTCACAAACCCTCTCCTCCTTCACACGCTGCCATCTTTCAGCCCCTTCTCACTCATGGTGAGAGCACCTCTGGCAAGAGCACCTTCCCCTCCCATCCCCCGAAACGGGATAAAGGATGGTGTTGGGGACTGGAATTTCACTTGTTTACCTCTTTTCATGGTGCTGAAGGACAAGCAGGACCAAATGTCACTTCACAAGGGTGCAGACCTTGCTCAGGGCTCTGGTGAGGTCCAGCAGATCCTCCATTGCTGGCAGGACCCATCTAGTCACAACAGGCCACACAAAGCAGCCATTCCTCTCCAGAGAGATGAGCACACACCATGTGAGTCAAGGCTGGGTCTGGGGATGCCAAAGACAACCACGTTCAAGCCCTGAAAGTTTTGACTTCTAACCAAAAGTTGAGGCTTATAGCTGGGTGGAGGAGAGAGACAGGGTGGGATCCCATCAGTGCTTTTCCAGGTCTCATTTGGAGCTGCACCAGCACAATCCTCCACAAACACGCATCATATTCAACCTTTGTCCACTGCTCCATCCCTGGCAGATCGAGTCTATCAGGTGAATCTGGGCCTAAGTTACACCTTTGCAGCTTCATGCTTTAGAAGTTTTAAATAATAATGTCATAGCCTTGCATCTCAGATCAAGCTCCCTTTTGGATCATCCAAGCCCCAGCTGGGAGTGTTAAACCAGACAGGCAGGACCAGAAAACATTCCCATCCTACCTCTGCAAAGAGGAGTCTCCACTCCACACCCTTCCAGTCTGCCCCTGGGGTATCTGTCTGACAGGCGGAGCAAAGCTTTGTTGTTTAAGGCCGCCTAAACCTGCCACCTTTACATCAGTGGGGCCAGATCCCAGCTCTCTTGATTCTCCCAAAGTTGGGCACCTCTTGGTTCCCCCAGATTTGGGCACTTCTTGATTCCTCCAAGGCTGGGATGCAGCTGGGCAGGGGGGATGACTGCAAGGGCCAAGAAAGGTGACAAAATTCAGGGCCATCACACACCACCAAGCTGTAATAGCTCGTCCCTTTTCTCTGTTCCCTCCTGCCTCTGCAAAGCCCTCTGAGCATCGCCAGGCGAGCAAGGCTCAACCCGAAACTGCAGCAGGGCTGTACCTGCACACGTTGGTGAGTCAGAGCTGACCGGCCAGATAGACATGCACCGAGCCCTCCCCCACAGCCCCTTCAGCTTCTGCCTCCTTGACATGCTCTCACCAGCAGTTTAAAGAGGGCTTCCCCCCCTCCACCCCCTTTTTCTTTTCTGCTCTTTTTTGTCTTCAGTCCTCCTGGTGGGTGGGGAAAATCCCGGGTGTCAAACTTCAAAAGGGAAGCCTGAATTCACATCGCATTCATGTCCAACTCCCTGCCTCACCACAGGCTGCTGCCCGCACCCACACCCGGGGCTGGCAGGAGCTCCCGTGGAGCCCAAGGAGTCCAGCACCCATAAAGGATGTGACCATGCTGCTGCCTCCCCTCCTGAGCCTGGTGCAGTGGGAGACATCCATTTGGCCATCCATGGCTTGGTGCACCAGCTAAGCCAGAGGCGAGAAGAGGATTTGGACGTGGAGCCCTTTTCAGGGAGTTGTGGGGCTGGGATTCAGCCCCCTGCCAACAAGCCCACTCCAAAAGCAGAGCTCCTGCAAATCAGCTCTGCAGGAAGGAGAGAGAACCCCTTACCTGCTCCCTGCTCACGTCACATCCCTGACAGCAGCTCTGTGGCACAACGTTGCCCTGCCACATATCCCATCAGACATCTCAGTGGCACAGAACAGCCCTAGGATGCTTCACCCCAAATATTTTGCTTTGTGCACTTGAATTCCACTCTTGGCCTGGTTGATTTTTGCCAAAGACTGTGCTCATCCCAACAGAGTGGTTGGAACAAGGAAGAAGCACAAGACGAAGGAAGAGGCACAAGACATGCTCAGTGTTGTACAGCCAAAAACCAGGGGGCACAAGGCAACAGGGCTCAGGCAGGGATGAACAGCTGGCCAAAGCCACACACACCAAACCTGCTGTGCTGTGCAGAGCTCTCTGCACACTGCAGGGCCAGCCTGGGGGAACAGAGCCACCAACCTCAGCCTCACGTTGCTCCCACACAAAGCAGCCCTGGTCCACACAGGCCACCTCTTCACATCTCCTGGTTTCCAGATTACCAGAGCAGGGCAGTTTGGACCTGGTGCTTTCATAATAAACCTATTTTCTTTCCCTCAGTCACCTGCAACAAAGAAAACCAGGCACAACCAGACAGTTGAAGGAGATGTAACATTTCTTTGATTTTCTATTGTATTCCTGAATAGTAAGTTAAAGCCTATTCAGAGTTGATTTGGTTCTGTTTTCGGTGGCATGAGACCCTCAGGCTTCATGGGGAGATGAGCTTTCCTACAGAAGGACTGGCAGGAGCCAGCCTTGCAGAGTTAGGAGCCAGGCTGGTCCTGAGAGGTGAGTCAGAAACCCCACACTGAGAGGAAAACAAGGATGCTTGGAACAGAGAACCCAAACCTGTGAGCCTACCCCACGAGCCCCACAGTCAGAGATTGGAAACAGCTTCGCTCCCTGCCAGGAGCAGAGAGAAACGTCAGAGAGGCATTTTGTTGAAAGGGGATGAGCAGGAGCGTGGGAGGATGTGTTGATGCTCCCTCCCCAGAGGAAAGGGCACAGCTTTCAGTAAGAAAAAGCTGCCCTGGCTCAGTAGCTGTGCTGGTGAGGATGGGGAGCACTGGACAGGGAGTGCTGCAGCTTCCCATGATGCCCAGGATACATAAGGGCAGCTCTGGCACCCAGGCTGACCCACAGAATCTTTGGCAGCAAAGTTCTGCCAGCCACCACCTTGCAAGTAAGCGCACCATGGTTTTAGTCCCACTCCCCCTGGCATTGTTTGGATGCAGTTTCCTTACCCATGGTAGTCAGCACTGTCTGGGAATGGGCTCTTACCCCACCTCTGCTGCCAGGCACAGAGGCACTCAAGCATCTGTACAGAGCACAGAACCAAATACTGGAATAAACAGGACACCAGACTACCAAAAGCCTTGAATGATGATTTTTGAATACAGTGACAGCAGCACAGTTGGGAACACACACCCACTGGAGATACCTGCTCTCAAAATACCTCCTGTGGCCTCCGCTCCACCAAGGTGTTCACCTCCAGCAAGGTGCTCAGCTCCACCAGCCCACAGAGATAGCTGGGCACAGAGGAAAAGCAGCCACAGTTTCCCCCACAGCCCATGGTGCCCAGCAAATATTTAACCTGTGTCTAACATGGTGAAAACTCTTTTTTGATTGTATTTGCCCTCTGCTCCCCCTCGAGGTAAACAGGGACCCCTGAGCACCCCACCATGCACATATTGAAAGGGTGCTTTGAGCAGCACCCTGTCTCAGTGGAATAAGAGCCTGCTTCAGGATTGCTGGAATGAACCTTGATTTTAGGAAAAGGCTTAAACATCCTGGAGTTGCAGGGGGACTTGAGAGGAGGAATATCCTTGCAAGTGAGGTAGCTACACAGCAGCATCCATATTTCTTACTGTGAGTCCTTCCCAAGTAGACACAGTGTAGGAGGTCCTCACCATCACCCCAGGCTTGTTCCCAGCAAACCCTTCACCTCTCTCAATGCCCTTCCAAAGGGACTTTCACTGCAGGACATGGGCAAGAGGCCAGGAGCCGAGGGAAGGGGGCTGCTGTTCCTCCAGCCTGTGAGCCAAGAGGGACACACGTGACTAGGTGTTGGCTTGGATTTCCAAGCCCTGCGACAGCACCAGCTGCTCCTGCCCATCCCTCTCCTCCCAAAGAGGCCCACAGATCAGGTTTCCTGGGCCACTACATCCAGGTGAGTCCCCACAGACCTGGCAACATCCCCTTCCCTCACCATTCCACAGAGATGCCAGACCAGCCCTTCAGCAGGTGAGCACCGATGCATCTCCACCAGCTCCAGCCAATGCATCCACAAGAGAAGACAGGGCTCCTCACCTCCCACAATCCCAGAGGATGCGAGAGGTGCACTGGGCAGGGACTCGCCCCAGCAGAAACCAGATCTGGGCCGCTCCAGAACCAAAAATAACCTGCCAGCTGCCCGGGAAGAGAGAGAGAGCCAAGCGTGCACAGATCACGCACATGTCAGGAGGGGAGTCATCTGCATCCATCTTCAGGGATAACAGAGGGGAGCATGGCTTTTGGTGCAATTTGATGCATAAGAGCAGAGCAGCAGCACAAAACAGCCTTCAGGCTTTTTTGGGGCAGCAAAGCAGCAGACGGCCAATACCCCCAGGGTTCTGTCCTCCATCTGGGGAAGAGCTGCCATGCCTGGTTCCTGGGAGCCGCAGAAAGCCCTGGTGCAGCTGTGCCAAGGAGCAGAGACCCCCTGCTCAGTCCCTCCTGTCCTCCCCAAAGAGGCAGCAGCAGCACCAGAGCAGCTGGGAGCCCAGAGAACTTGCAAACTCATGCTGGGTGGGAGGGTGTTCTCCCACCTCCAGTCGCTCCAGCAGCAATAACCCAGAAAGGCTCTCCCATCCTCAGCAGGGGTGAGCGGTGCTTGGAGAGGGCTGGAGAAGTAGGAAAGAAAGTCTGGATGTGCAAAACAGGATAAGGAGGCACATCCTGTGCCAGCCTCCTGCCAGAGGCTCTTGGTGCAGCCACACCTTGTGTTTTTGAGGAGCAGCAAGAGTCCCGATCTCACAGGATCAGGGAAGATAGAGCCTTTTGTCCCTTGGCTTAGCTGTGATGGCCACCCAGAACTCGGGAGCAACGTGGACACAGAATCCAGAGATGCCTTTGGGGGGAAGGAAGGCAGTCAGACTCCATAAGCAACAGCCCTTTGAGCACACCCAGCCCATATCAGAAAAAGATGTTTTCCCAATTTTCCTCATTACACACCAATCACTACCAGGACTGAGGCACATGGTTAGGCTGAACTAGAGAAGCAGCAGTTAACATGCATCAACCCATACTTCAAGGAGTAAATTTTCCCTGATCATTCCCAAATCTTCCACTTCTCTTACTTCTTCCTGCCAGCACGGCACTCACAACTTGATTACTCAGGACCTGTCACCTCAGAGAGGGTCAACACCTGCCCCAAAACCCAAGCAAGGAGCAGAAAGTCTGGGCATAAGTCACTCAGCACCCCAGGCTCCCGAAGGCACCAGCACTGCTCATCTCTAAGCACTGTTACCACAGCCCAGGGGAGGGCATTCACAGGGCACACCTCATGGAAAAGCTCTATAAAATGGGGCCAAGCCCTCAGCAGGTACAAGCTGACCTCAGAGAGCAGAGCCACAGCAAAGCTGACCTCACAGGGAATGCAGGAGCATTTCCAACCAGCCTTGGGAGGGAAGCTGGCACGAGCAATGCCAGGGCGCAGCGCTGCAGGCTGCCAGCACTCACGGTCACCCGCCACCTCCCGGGGTTGTGCACGGGATTGAGGCTGCTCCTGCTTTCTCCAAACCAGCCTCTCGGGGCAGGAGGAGACAAGCCGGAGCTCCATGCTCCTGGAGTCGCTGTCCTCCTGTCTCTGGTGGTGGGAGAAGAAAACAGCATCAAACAAGTCTCGGGCTGTTGCCTTCCTGGCACCCTCGACAGTGCTGCCCGTGCCAGCACAGGGTGCTCCCACCCCTTCCCATCACTGCGATTGGAGGGAGAGAAGGAGTGGCTCTGCTTCCCAGCCTGGGGGTAACAGTAGCTGAAGAAGGATGAAGCCAGTTCCCCTCCATTTCCCAGCTCTAGGGTGCTACAACAGCCAGCATGGAGCATCTCCTTCCTGCTGCTCCAGCTCCTGGTGCAACGGGGACCAGGGGGAAACCTGCACACCGGGCTGCCGGTTCCCTGGAAAAATCTCTTGACGCTTCCCAGCTGGAATGGTTTGGGCAGAGCTGCTCTGTCTAGACCTTCCTGCCCCTTGCCAGAAGGAGAAAGGCACCAGCCCATCTCCCACACTCAGACTCTGATGGCTATGCTTCATCAGGAGAGTTTCCAAGCAGTTTTGGACCAGATTCTCTGGCTGTCATCAGTAAGTCTTCAGGGCAGGAGGTTTTAGAGCCTGGCATTGCTCACCCTGCCCAACCAAACTTACTGTTGTGGGGAAAACCCCTCAAGTCTCCTCTCTGATGGGACCTCAAAACACCCACCAGGGATTAAGACCTTGCTGTCCTGACCCTCAGCATCCCAAAGATCTGAGTGCTGCTAATTCAGACACACAAAGAAAGCAGAAGCTTCACATTGGTGATCTGCACCATCTAAGAGCTTTGTGTTTCATTTCGCATGCTCTCTCATTTTAAGCTAACCGCCAATACCTTGGGAAACACAGACTAGAGAGACTTAGGATTTATTTTTGAGAGCTTAACATCCATTATGCTCTTAAAAAATTTATGCCCTTAAGCATCTCCACAGTGGCTGCTGAACACCCATTAAAAAAATTTCATCCATTGCTTAAGCCTGACAAGTCTCACCTTCAAGAGATACCCGTAAAGACCTGACAAGACAACTCAGCTTGAGCCCCGGGCTCCTAAGACCTGACCATAGCACAAATAGCCCTGGGAAAGACGTTATCCCCCAAGAGAGCGAGACACCAGAGGTGAGGTTTATATCCCAGAGCAACCACGATGCGCTGATTTTGCCACAGACGACCATGGCAGGACAGCTTGATGTGTCAGTTGGAAATGCAATTAACTTCGATGTGCAAGGGGATAAGAGAAGAACTGAGGTTCCTATGGATGCAGTTGCTCAGCTCTTAATTCCTCTAGCAACCCTAGCCTAGCGATGTTATCCACGTTTCATTCCTACCCTTGTAAGAGATGAAGTTCCCTTCGGCCTTGGGAATGCCTGTGCGCGTGGGAAAGTCACGCAGTGCTCAAAACGCCGCTGCAGCCAGGAGCCGTTTGCAAACAGCTTCACCTCCAGGACCCCCAACCCACAGTTCCTGCTGCTTCCTCCAGCAGCTGTGTTTCACCCTTTGGGGCTTTCGCTCAGAGCAGGAAGGGTCTGGGCTTGACCCGGGTCCAGGCAGGACTGTGTCAGAAGCAATCAGCCCAGGGGTGGTGGTGGGGTGTGTACTTCAGCAGCCTCAGTGCAGGGCTCCTCCGAGGCACCTGCTGCAACACAACCATCACAATGCATTAGGCAGCCACGAGGCTGCTGGTACAAGGCTCCCAAATGGCACACAAGGAATGAAAAGCAAAAAGGAATAAGCAACAGAGCTAGACAGACCTACAGAGAAGCTTTCCTATCCCCTTCTTCACCAGAGAGCTTCACCGGGTCTCTGCGCAGCCCATGAATCCCCCACAAATGCTGTCCCAGGGCTCACACAGCCTCACAGGCAGGTTCCTGCTGGCCTAGGCACAACACACACATGTATAGGAACTGTTTGCAAGACAGCAACTCATCAGCATTGCAGCACCAAGGAGCAGAAGGAGCACAGGGAGTAAGTGACTGTACCAAAGTGAGGCAGCGTGGCTGTGGGCTGAGCTGTCCAGCCCAGCATACAACACCCACCACCTCACCTGGCCCCCAAACACACTCTGGAGAGCAGGTGTTAGCCTGAACCCCCACTCTCTTCCCTGTATCCCAATCACCTCTGTTCACGCCTCGCTATAAAGGATGCACTGGTCGCTCTGTGTTCCTACACACTGCTGTGGACTGGCCACAGCTGGGGAAGGACCCCTCAGGCCGCTTATTTCAGCTTCCCTGAGGCAGCAGGCTGGCTGCACCCACAGCATGGGCTCCCTGCAGCAGCCAGCAGCTCACCGTAGGCAGCCTCTCCCACTTCACTGCTTCCTTCTGCACAGAAAAGGACACAATGCAGACTCTGCTGCATCCCAGAATGGCCTTTCTGCTGCCCTCAGTGTGCCCAAGAGGTCACATGCTCCAGCATCCAACCACACCGGTCCCTGCACACAGGGCAGACGGGTCCTGGCACTGCAGGGCACCCCACAGACATGAACTCTGATGGGCTTCAGCCCTCCTGCTCTCACCATGCCAATCATGCACCAGGAGCTTTCTGCACCCCAGGGAAGAATTCCTCTGTTCTGGATAAGAATTTCACCCAGACAACTCCAAAACCAAGCAAGACCAGTAGCTCTGCCCACTGCCAGCCATGCCAGACCATGCACCAGGCAGGAAGCAGTATGGACACAGCCCTGAACTCAAGCAAAAACCAGCCAGAGCCCAGTTCCAGGCAGGAACATATGTGCCCAATGCTCTAACACCTACACCCAGGAAAGAAAAAGGATCAAATGCAGCCCCTTGGCAGGCAAACACCCAGCCCTTGGCCCATGAGGAGGCTGAGCTGCACCCAACAATCCAGGAGTGAAAGAGCACCAGGCTCAGCTCTGCCTCCCAAGTCCTCCCCTTGCCTTCACACCAATGACAGCCCACGGGTGAGCCACGTTGTGTGACCCTGGGCAGCACAGGCAGGCCTGGGCCACCTGCCCCAGAGCATCACCCAGCATCAGCCAGCTCAGCTGCCGGCTCCCTGCAGCGTCACAGCCCTCCCCACCAGTTGTGTTTGGGTGGTTATTCCTGCTTTTCCAGTCAGCAAGGTTCCCGTGCCTCGATCCAGCAGCCCTTCTCCAGCACATTCACCTGCCAGAGGAATTTCATCCCCCTCTGCCAAGACAGGCATAGAGGCAATGACCACCAGCACAGGAAAGCAGGGACAAAGCAATTCGAAGCAGTCAGTGTCAGCCCACAGCTGAGCAACCTCAGTGGGGCAGATGTTTCATGGGCACCCCCATCACGATCCCAGTGTGGGGTCACCCACCCATCGGTGGTTCCCACCAGGCACCCAAGCCACCCCCTGCTGCCCCACAGCAGCTGGGGGGAGCTGCTGGGGGCTGGATGCTCCACTGCCATCTCCCTCCAGGTTTGCACAAGCTGTCTAGAGGTAGCTGCTGGCGAGGGGCCAGGCGAGCCGCCCTGGCTTTGATGTGGGTGTCTGCTGGGCACATGCCAGGGCCGGGCCAGAGTGTTTAGCTGAAGGCACCGGGTGCCAGACTGAATTATGCCGGAGGGAGGAAGAAATCCCCAGGTCACGGCTGTGCCACAGCGGCATGAGAAATCTGCCGCGCTGCCCATGCCGTCGCTACTCCACACTCCTCTCCAGAGCTCTTTATCTGCGCCGACCATGGGCAGGGATGCCTTCCCTGCGAGGAAACAGAATTTCCGTGGCATTGAGAGTGCTGGGGGGTTCCGCTCCCACGCCCCGGCAGCACCGGGCTCCCGGGCGGAGAGCGCCGGGAGGAGGATGCTGCGGCCGGGATGCAGGACCTGAGCGGTCCAGCGCCGCGCGGCAGCCCGGCGGCAGGCGGGCCCATCCCGATGCCCAGGCGCCGAAGGAGTTACTGAGAGCGGGAGATGTCGTTAATAAGGGAGGCCACGCGAGTGATTTTTATCTTTAAAAAGCCCACAGCCCTGGGTTGAGCGGCTCCGCTAGGGAGCTCGCTCGGGCACAGCCACTGCTCCTTTAAGGTATTTAACAACAAAGTGGGTGAACGCGCTGGCTCCTCCCCGAGCCGGCACATTCCCTCCGGGTCCCCCCGCCCCAGCCACGAGTGGCAGCGGGGACCCCCACGCCAGGCCCCGGACTACGAGTCCCGGCACACCCCGGGGGTTTGCTCCCTGCCGGGGACTGTAGTCCTCCGGCCGCCCGCCCGTCCGTCCGTCCGTCCAGCGGCGGGGCGCAGCAAGGCTCCCGGCCCGAGGGGCTCTGCTCGGGAAGGGCTGCAGGTTCCATGGCAGACGAGCAACCATTAACCCTTTCGGAGGCCCGCACCCGCGCTCAGCACTGATTACACACCCTGGGGTCACTGGCAGCGGGGAGGGGGATCCCACTGGGACCCCACGGCGGCCGGGGCCAGGAGCCATCCCAGCGTTCGTTTCCCACCCGAGCCACAGCTTCAACTTTAGTACCATTTTTGCCCCAGCTGCCCTCCCTGCAGCAGGACAGGCACAGGGCAAGCACAGGGAGCAGAGAAGGTCCTGCCCTCAGTGCTGAATATCGCCTGGCACCACAAGCCCTGGAGATGGGGAATGCCCATCACAGGAATCACCCAAGACAGGCCCTGCCCTCTGCACATGACTATCTAGAAACCACGGGACAGAGGAGGTGGGAGGGGAAACAGAGGCAGAGAGACAGGATTAGCCCTAGATCACAGGTGCCCGGTCTCCTCACCCTCCCAGCGCCCTACAACATCTTGCTGACCAGCCTCCTCTGGGAGTCTGCTGCTCCCATTGCCAGCAGGGAGCACGACTACAAATCCCACTCAGCACCCAGCAAGTCCTGTCCTGCTCCACCCAGGACATACAGGAATGGGATTTGCAGGTAATGTTTCTCATTCACACTGCTGCTGGAGACAGAGTTTCCAGTTTGGGTTGGGTCTGTGCTGGAGCACAGCCACATTTACAGCTATAACCCAGGGTCAGACCAAGCCCAGGGATGAACTCTTGGCTATGCAGCACTAAAGACATCAGGATAGTTGACCTAACAATTACATAGGGTCTCTATCAGATACCACATCCCAGCAAATAGCCCTGGGTGCCCAGGGCATCTCATTATTTCACACTCAGACCGAGGTGTGAAACGTTCACTGGAGGAAGTGATCACCCACTTCATCCCCTCTTCCCAAAAGAGCTGCTCCTAAGCTTGCTGCACCCAGTTTATCTTGCAGCTTTAACATTCTGCAATGTTTTGCAGGAAATCAATGTCCTCCAAATGCCAAAAACAAGGAGACAAGGCACCAGCAGAGACCAGCACAGTAGGATGGGTTTGCTAAAGACCTGTGCCAGGATCTTTAGTATGCTGCCCCCCTGTTGCATCACTCCAGCCACTCTGGGTGCCAGGCAAGCCACACTAATCACACCAAGACCAACTAGGACACTGCAGCCTCCCCATGAACACCCAGAGCTCTGCTCACATCATCAGCAGCTCATTCCCCCACCCAGCTCTAGGAACAGATCTGCTAGCACAGCAAACCAGCAGTGGGCTAAAATACATCGGCACAGGCACAGACCCCCTTTTCCTTTGGGTCATGTCACCATCTGGCCAACACACCCAGAATTTGCCTGCTCATGGCAGGATAAGCAGAGCCCATTGCAGAGAGGAGCAGCACTAAGATCCTGGTAGCAATCACCTCCTTAATTCCACTCTGCCAGCATTAGTCAAAACAAGAACCATGCAATTCCCATCCAAGGAGATCTCCCAACACTTTGGAAAGGAGCACAGAAAGCACAGGGAGGTGCTTGGCCACACAGCAGTGAGAGGCCATGGAGCAATGGCAGGGTTGCTTATGGAAGCACCCATACCCTGCACAGCAGTGCCCAGGGTACCAGAAATGTAAGAAATGAGTCAGTGAATTTAGGTAGGAGCAAATCAGATCAAAGTACTGAGCATTTCATCCATGCTCAGTGCCATGGTGATGCTTGGGAGGCATTATACAGCTCTCCAGCTGAAAACATGGAGAAGAAAACAATTAAATGGGTGATTTTTTTCAGTATGGTTACATCCCTATTTTCTCCAGGATTTTATACAAAGTATTTGATTGTGATACCAGAGCTGTGAGAAGGAGCTAACAGCTACGACAGCGAGGTGACAGCCTTACCCACAGCCCACTCGATCAATACAGATGGATCTGCTGCTCCAAGGGCTGCCGGCTCCCAAAGCCAGCACGCTCCATTCCCCGTGTGCTGCAGCAGAACCTGAGGGTCTGTCCCACAGGCCACCCAGGATGGGGAGCAGCTTGGGGAGGCCAGGCAACATTGCACCTGCCCAGCGCAGAGGAGAGGTGGCAGAGGCCAGCCCTGCTCCCAGAGCTCAGCCTGAAAACCTTGTTCTGGCTTGTTTTCCCCCTAGCTTTGGGTGCCTGACTTGTAATAAGTAAGCCTGAAAAGCAGGCTCCTTTTCAGACATGCCAGGCACCCGCAGCCCCAGCTTGTAGATGCATCTCCAGGGAGTCAAGTTCCAGGTGCACCCAAAAAAACTCGTGTTTCAGCCAATACCCAAAGGCCTCCACTTCCTTGTCTGAGAAAAGCTGGGCAGTGCCCAGGCCCAGGACTCCGAGGCTCAAGGGGAAATTGCTTTATAGCAGCCAGTCTAATTGCACTGAAATTATGAGATCAAGCAGTAAATTCACGTCTGTGTTCGTTGCTCTGGGTGGCAAAGCTGCACTGGCAAGCGCCTGATCTCCAATTGCTGCAAATTCACGTTTCATTGGAAAGGGAAGGAGGGGGTTAATGAAGGAGAGCATTGCCAGTTGGAAGTGCTACCTAAAAAGGGTTTCTCCTACTAGCTGAAGCAAAATGGTTTCTCTTGCCAGCTTGTTTACTCTGCAGCTGAGAGCAGCGGACCGCCAGGTTTTGCTGCTGGAGCCCATTGCAGGATCGACGGCTGCGAAACCGGCCCTGGCACCGGGACATCAGCAGGGCTGGACCAGCTGTGGTACAGCTGCACCATCCCCAGCCCAGGGCCAGCCCCACAGCACCCACATCACAGGACCAGCACCATCTACACCAGGAAATGTGCAGCTACAGCCCTCCAGACAGCAAATCCTGGGCCCATCCTCTTCTCCTTTGGAAAAAATAATGGTTCTCGCCATTTAAAGGCCAGTTAAAAGCTGCAATTACATTTAACAGAGGTGGTTTTATGTGAACTGTCCAGCACAGCAGTAGGGTCCTTAGGGCTCTTTCCATGGGAAGGGCACACAAACCTTAGCAGAGACCAAGGAATAGGGATGCTGGACAGGACACAGAGGTTTTCCTGTGAAAGGCAAGCACCAAGCCCATCCTGCCCCAGCTTGCTGCTGCAGAGCCAGAAAATGGACAGAACTCGTTATCCTCTTTAGAAAAGCAGAGCTTGCAGTCCTGTGCCAAGACAGGTATCAGCCAGATTCCTGTCTCTGGGAGATTTTGGAGTCCACAGGCCAAACTGAAGCAGCGCAGCCCTCACAGAGCGCAGCCTGTCCCAACTCCGGGATTAAAGCCACCGTGTCTGCAAACAAAACACTGGCACCTGCCAGGAGAGCCAGCCTGCAGCTGCCACAGCCTCGCCATCCAGAGCACGGTGCCCAGCAGTCAGCGCGAGGATCAGGCCCGCGTTTTATAGCCTTTATATTAATTACCCAGAGTCTAAATAAGATTAAAGTTTTAATTCCGTCTTCATCTCCTAGAGGCTCCTGCTGTGCTCTTGAGTTTTTCCTGGTGCCACGAAGCTTCTCAGGCAGTTACAGCAGAGGGCACTTCTCTGACAGCCAGAGACAGCAGCAGCTCCCACATCAGGGCTGCCCTGCGGTGCCTGGCTGGCCCCGAGGATGCACCACCCTCTGCAATTCCATAAACTCGGCACTGCTGCAAGCAAAGTCCACCTGACCCTTCACTGAAAGTCACAACCCGAGGCCAGCAAGGCCACACAATGATTAAAGAGCAGAGGGATGGCACTGGGCAGTGTCCTGAGGCCACGCTGTGAGTCAGAGGTGGGATGGTGAGCAGGAGCTCGAGGCAGAGGGTGCCTGCCAGGGCACTGCTTGTGACTGGCACCATCTGCCCTGCCCAAGCCACCCTATCTCAGCTGGCCAATGGGCAATTCAGACTTCTAGCCTGGACCACCTAGGCTGGAGTTTTACGGCTGGAGATGGGCCGGAGAGCAGCAAACACCAGCTGAGCAAGAGAGGCAATCGCTGCCTGCGCTGGCTGGGTGGAGGATGTGGCGCAGACTGAGAGCAGCAGCACTTACTGCCCTGGTTACTCAGTGCCCATGGGGCCACAGAAAATGCTGCAGAGCCACAGCGGGGGCTCAGTCCACAAGCACCAACCCCAACACTCAGTGATGGCAGAGCCTTTGATCTCGCTGGGCAGGAGCAAGGCCTGGCTCCAGCTACCAAAGCACCCAAAGCTCAACACTGCTTTGTGGCCAAATCCCACTTCTGCTGCACCCCATAGTATCTGCACAGACCAGCTCCAGTTATCATCTCCTGGACCTCCAACTGCTGTGCAGACACAGCCTTGGAAAAGCCAACCTGCAGCCAGGAAGAACTGCAAAGGAGAGAGACTGGAGGAGAAGTAGGACACAGCACAATCCACCACCTCTAACACTGCCCATACCCACTGCCTTGAGCTACAGCCACCCCTCTGGGCAGGCTTGTGACCACTTCCCACATTATGAACAAGGAAAGCGGGTCAAGAGCATCTCACAAGAGCTTGGGAACGCACAGAGTGTCATTCACCCCTCTTTGCATGGCTGAAGGCAGACTGTGGACAAGGTTCCTCCACGATCAAGCAGAGCTGTGGCAGCTGCTGCTCAGGGGACAACGAGCTACCCCAGCCCGGCTGCTGCCCCAACCACCCTTCCAGAGGGACAAAAACCTCCGAGTCTGCTCCCATTTTCTTGAGTGTGGGACATGGTCAAGTTAAGCTAGCAGAGTCCAGCCAGGCCAGGAGGCAAGAAAAGCCCTCCAGGTGTCCCCCTCGTAGCACAGGTTTTGCACAGTGCCCTCCCCCAGTGCTGATGGTCCAAATGACCCCTTGTGTCACTGCCCCTGTGGTTCAGAGGTTTTCTTTCCCCTGGGCTCCCCACAACCTGCAGACCTGAGGCTGCCTGCAGCCACAGCTAAGGTACGTATGCCAGCGTGTCCCCCAGGGCCGGCACCCAGCCTGGGGACCTCTGCAACCACTGGGGAAACCCCCTCCTCTCTCCTCTGCCTTCTGCTTTCCGCGTTAGATGCCGTTTCAGAAGCAGCTCCCGTTGCCGCAGCGCTGCAGCCCCTTCTCCCGCTGCAGCCCCCTGCCCTGAGCGCCCCCAGCTCTTACCTGCTGGCCAAGGGCTGCTGCTCTGTGGTGTCCCCAGCTCCCCGGGCCGGGTCTCTCGGTGGCTGGGGCCTCCAAGGAACAGCTCTGGGGACACCCCCGAGCCCCTGCGCCCCCCGAGCGCTCGCAGCACACCCCCCGAGGGGGAGCAGGGCCAGCTCTGCTGTGGGGGGCGAGCTGTCAGTGGGGGCTCATTTCACTGAGGTAACAACTCGTGCAAGGCGCAGCTCCCGCCCTATGTGTGTGTGT
>VWZF01002010.1:0-34412 GCA_013396755.1 Sclerurus mexicanus
ATTCCCCTGCAGTCTGTTGTGAAGACCATTGTTAAGCAGGCTGTCCCTCTGCAGCCCATGGATGTCCATGGTGGATCAGATATCCACCTGCAGCCTGTGGAGGACCACATACCAGAGCAGGTTGATTCCCAAAGTTGGCTGTGACCCCATGGGAACCTTGTGCTGGAGCAGACTCCTTGCAGGAACTGTGGACATCAGACAGGGGTACACACCGGAGCAGGCTTGCTGGAAGGACTTGTGACCCCTTGGAAGGCACCCATGCTGGAGAAGTTTGGGAAAAACTGCAGCCTGTGAGAAGGACACATGTTGAAGAAGCTTATGAAGGATTGTCTCCCATGGGAAGGACTCCACACTAGAGAAAGGAATGAGGAGTGCTCCCCAGAGGAGGAAGGAGCAGCAGAGACATGTGATGAACTGATCACAACACCCATTTCCTATGTCCCTGTGTAGCTGGGGCAGAGGAAGTAGAGAAATTGAGAGTGAAGTTAAAGGAAACCCAGGAAGAAGGGAGGGGTGGAGGGAAGGTGTTTTAAGATTTAGTTCTTGTTTCTCATTATCCTACTCTGATTTGATTGCTAATAAATTAAACAAATTTCCCCAATTTGAGTGTGTTTTGCCCATGATGGTAATTGGTGAGTGATCTCTCCCTATTCTCATCTCTACCTACAAGCCTTTCATTGTATTTTCTCTCCTGTGTTCAACTCAGGAGAGGACCAATAGAGTAACTTTGGTGGACACCTGGCATCCAGTCAAGGTCAACCCACCACAGATACCTTATTAAGGCCTCCTATAGAGTATCTTTTCTTTATGCTGTACTCTGATTATATTAATATTTTTCTTCTCTGGAAGTGGTTATTAAAGTATTGTCAATTTAAATTTTGTAAAGACAATAGATGATTGTTATTCCTTTCCTAAGCAATAGCTATGTCATTACAGAGATCAGCAAAGTAGGAATCACTCTCTAACAAAAACATTTACTTTCTCAGATACATTTGTACTTGCTTCTGTTTTTCTTTTTCTTAACTTCATTAATGTTTTGAGTTCATATTTCCTAATAACACTGTGAAACTGTGCTGGTTTAAAGGCAACTGGCAGGAGAAATGAACCCAACTCAAAAGAGATTACAAGTCAGAGTTACAATTTAATAAAAAGATTACTATAAATACAATGTTACAGAGAAAATCTGGTTTTAACCCACAAAAGAACAGACATATAACCCAACATCCTGGGGTCAAAGAACAGAATGGTGTTCTTTAGCCCCTGTGCTGAGCACCATATGGTCCCCAAGTGCAAAGTACAAGGAAAGGAAAACTTGGTGAGGATGATGGTCTTGGTCTCATCAAGAGTCACAGTCCTGTTGAGGTTCTGGTCCTTCTCTGGATCCAATGAGTGGTACCTGAAGTCTCAAACCTGAAGCTTATATATGCTCAGGTTCAGGTGGAAATGCCCAGTATCTCCCCCACGGCAGGGAGCTTCACAATGGGTGTTGTATCTCTGTGAGTCATGGGATATTTTTGGAATCTTTGATGGTCTAGGTCGTTGCAACTGCCTATTGTGCCAGTCCCAAATGGCTGATTAGCGGACATGACCCTTCAGGCTAGATAGGAAGGTGCTAATGCCTCCCCAGAGGGGAGTTATCACAGTTGAGTCACTGCTGTGAAGACAGAAACACTCCTGTGTGTTGCAGAGTTCTTTAACACTCAGCTTGTAGCCTGAGGTGTCAGGTGTGTCCTGGGCAGCTGCTGAAAATGATCCATTATTAACAGTTCATCAGAAATTACACAGAGAGTATAGAATACACAGTTTTGGTTACACCCATAAAGTAATAAACTCATCCCAGCTGCTATAACTAGGACAGAAACAAAACCAAAAATGCTAATAATATAGGATCAGAATAGGAGGTCTTTTACTCACTGTTTATACAACTAAATATTTAACTGGACAAAAATGTACTTATGTTTTGATAATAACCTTAAGTGAACAGTGGGGATGTGGCCTCTACAAGATACAGAAGTGGTTCTCATAGAAGAGGATTAGTTTTCAGCAGTTTCAAGAGAATATCAGAGGTAAAACATGGTCATGCATAGCTGTGTGGCTACTTATGTAAGTTTTGCTTGGCTTTTTATCATTTCATATCTGACTTTCTAGCTCATATTCCATCCTACTCTTCTTTGTCTCTCTGTTCTGTTCTTTGTATCTAAAAGATCCAAATATAGTACTACATCTTCTGTCTGGAGACAATCTAAAGAAAGACATTCACAGGACTGGGGCAATAGCTGAATTTTCGATTCTTTTGTGTTTTTTTGGGGGGGTTTTGTGGTTTTTTTTTCCCTCAGGTGAACTTTTGAAGCTTGTTTGTTTTTTGGGTTTTTTTTTGTTTGTTTGTGTTTTTTGTTTTGTTTTTGTTTTTGCTATTTTTTTTCAAGCATTGTCTAAAGCAACTCTTAGCTCACTACTTTGGTCAATGATTTGGGACAAATAATATCAATAATATAAAATACATAAATAATGATCACTGTGGTAGGAACAACAACAATAATAATCACTACAAGTTATTAAAACAAGAATATTAGAGATAACAGCAATATGAAAAAATGAACACATATCTCATACAGGTTGAAAGATCTGCAACAGGAATCATGAATTCAAAACAGAGTCCCTTCATTTCATCAAACACCAACAGAATAACTTCCAAGTTATGTAATGTAGGCTCTCTTTTGTTCTGTAGGAGGATTTAAAACCTGCAATGCTGTATCATGTCCCTAATGAGCAAGACACTGAATATACAGAAATGGAAATAAAAGTCCTTGTTCATAAGAACTAAAGTTCAAGATGGCAAACAGGAAAAATAAAATAACAACAAAAGTAGAACCAGACAGAGAAATATATGATGATAAACAAGTGGCATTAACCAGTATGAGTTCTCTGCAGAAGCACTTCATGATTTTGCTTAGTGGTTTTTGTTAAGTCAGTCATCATTCTTTCCTTGTTACATCTTCTGTTGAAAGTGTAGATCTTGCATTTGTTATTGAGGCAGAAAATATCTCATTTGGAGACTTCAGAGACTTTGAAAACACAACCTGAGTTTTCTAGCTTTTCTCCTTTTCATTAAAATCGTTACTGTCACATTTGTTTCCAGAACAGTTTATTCTAAATTGCTAATCTGAACATTTCCGATTCTGGCTTCCTGCAATCTGGTCAAAGACAACTGAAATCTGATTTTCATGAAATACTGCAGAAAATCATTTTGAGGTATTAGTCTTTTCGGCTTCTGAAACAAAAAGAAATTGTCTGCATTCTTAATTTTTTTTTCAATCTTTCCTCAGCATGAAACACAAAAACATCTGAAGGAAAAGTTGTATTGAATTGAGTATAAAGCACAGTCCACTTATTTCTGCGTGTTTTCTTGAAACAATGTGTCAGTGAATAACTGAAAGAATGATGACACAAGAAGTTGGTAATGACATCTAAAATCTTTTCCTCAGGTTAGCAGTTCTATCCCACTAGAGTTTAGTAGCAACATAAGTTGTTAAATACTACAGGTACTTTAATTTCCAGAAAGTAGTTCTCTGAATCTGCCCTTGAACACAAATGGCCTTATCACATAAAACTATTTCCGATCTTTAAAGGTAGTGTTAGTGGAGGGTATGGGGTGGACGAATGTACACAGTGTGGGACTCTAGAGATGTCCCAGCTCCTAGGCTCAGCTGCCTGTACCAGCCATATGGTGACTGAACATCCCAGGGACAGCTTGGGACAAGGCTGTCTCCTGGGTCTTGCTTTCTGCTGCACGGGTTGGACAGAGGAGAGCAATATTTATGAATTCTCTAGTCTGCTGCGTCTGCAGGTGACTGAGGAAGCACACTGCAGCAGACACATCATGCACAGCTGCAGAAAAGTCCGAGTGTTACTCGCTCAAAGTCAGATTGTTGGAGTGAGGTATACCTTTATACTGCCCTGGGAAGTAAGCTTTCCTTGCCAGGATGGCAGCTTGCTGAAGGCTCATATGGAGGCATCCAATGCTAGGATAGACATGAAATGTTGAAGATATAAAAACAAGACTTCAGCACTTCATTTTTTAGTGTTACTGTGTTACTCCTGAATTTTGGATTTGTTGTATTTGCACTGAATAAGGCAGCATATTGGCCATTCTGTACTACAGGGGTTTTATAAGTGGAATTGATCAATATTCATGCGTTATTTAAAACCTTTTTTTCCATTTAAAACGGCCTTTGTCTTCAGGGTCAACCTTTCTATGAGGAAGGCTTTTAAGATTTAGCTGTATATCTAAGTGCTTTTTCAAGCTTTTTGCTGAAAAAAGTAAAATAATACACAGTGCTTTCCAGCAAGGCCGTAAAGTCCTTTCCAAAGGAAGGCAGCTTTAGGAGGGCTAAACAAGGGGAAAATGTTAGAACAAATGGAAAATATGAATTTTAAATGTCTGAATTCTTTTTCCACAAATGATTATTTGAAGTTTGAAAGAATAGAGTAGAAAAGATGTAGAGATACGAGACTTTGAGAATTTTTTTTTCACATATCATCGTTCTACTTCCCCCATATATTTTCAGTAGCTGTAGCTGTGCTTTTACTTTTTAAAATGCTGAAAGAAATTTGTGTATGTACTTACCTGAGAACATATATAGAGAGAGATATAGAAATATATATATGTAGACAGACACTAAGGTTGTATAATATCTCCATGCAAAATTATAAGCATTAACAATTTTCTTATCTTCAGGTTTGCAGTTCTTACAATGGTTCTCCTTGAAACTGTGGCCCTTGAGAAGTCCATGGGAGATTTTCTGTTGACTTCAAAAGTCAGGGTTTTTATTTTCAATGTCTGGGACAGAACATTGCTTTCTGTGGAGTTTTCTTCAGTTGTTGATATTACATCTTCACTGTCTATATATCCATGGAGATTTTATGATCCATGGTTTTTATGATGCAGTGGAATTTCAAATTAGATTGTTTACTGGCTGGAATTTCAACAATTGAAGTTTAATTAGCTGTGCCTCCACTGTCTTCTCCTGGATCTTGAACAGGACATTAAAATTAGTTATCCTTTTAAGAGGAATTACTTTTAGCAGTTTGTCTTCTTTAAATATATTTTAAAAACCCCATATATTCTGTTTGATCTCTTTCATGTCCTGTTGTTTTAATGCTGGGAGTGCCCTTTTTACTTTCTGAAAAGATAGGTGATTTTTCTGCAACCTCAGTGAGAGGTTTTGTAGGGGTTTTTTCTGCTCTGGCAGAACATAAATAATCCAGACCAAAGACTACCTGAGCAGGTCCAGAAGATAGCACAAGGCTTTTTTTTTTTTTTTTTTGTTAAAGATCCCATGGGAAAGATGACCAGGGCATTGGTCTAATTTTCTTTCATTTTAGGAAACAACTTCAGAAAGCACTGATATGGGAGGTGTGATACATCATTAGGCTTGCATGAGAGGAAGGTCCATATGTTGACAAATAATATTGTGTTGCAGTCTCCTAGTCTTTGCCTTCACTACTTTTAAGTGGTTTGTTATGGTGAAGTTGAAATATTGCTAGGAGCTATACTTAATTTTATTATGCTAAAGACAGTTACTATGTGTTTTTATCTGAAGTTTGATTATAGCAACATTAAGGACTGCATGTTTTGTTTTAATTTTTTTTGTGTTCTCCAGGGATTCTCAGAAGCTGAAATATGATGAATGACCGTATGATATTTCAGCACAAATTTCACAACTGAGATAAAGAAAGTCATTCTTGTGAGTTGAAAGAACATAAGATACACACAGGCATCAAAATAGGACACAGATGAGAGAGAAATAGGCAGGAATAGAACCTTGAAGGCAAGAATAAGGATTGAGAGAGTGATTGTGGAAGTCAGAAGTCAGTGTGGGACTCGGGTAATAGAATGATATCATGGGGAGAGGCCATGAAGAAAAATCTTCTAGCTATAAATTGTTAAGACTTAAGGGAGGAAAAGATGTGAGAGTTAAGAAAGAATAAGTCTGCAGGGGGAAGAAAGGACTCAGAAATTGACCAAAGATTAACAATAGGGGAGGCGAGCTAAAGATGGACTTTGATTGTAATTGAGAAAAAGAATTGACAATACTCCTTTTTCCTTTGCTTGCTCTGTCTCTTATGTTGTCTTCTCACTTACCCTGAGCAGATATTTTTCTTGAAAGGATATGAGAGATTTCATGTGGCCTGTGAGCTTACAATGCTGATATTTGGAAAACACTGAAACATTAGAGTGAGGGTTTTCAGTGCAAGGAGATGCACTAAATATCAGTATTTTCTCAACAAAGTAATGGCATTAAGAAGCAGACTGAAATAGGGAGCAACTTGGAGAGTACTTTCAAATAGACAGACAGAAAAGTCAGACCTTAAAGTCAGACCTATGTATGGCTCCTAAGTTAAAACTATCTAGTTATCTCCCTGACTTAGGCGGGGGGATAAAGGGAGAGTCCAAATTTATGAGCTAATCATCGTATTTTATGTGGTGTTTTTTCAAGTAATTTCAGTTGTGAAGACATGCGCAGACTGCTTTGCAAAGGCAGCTGCCAGATGCTTGCCAGACTCATTTATTTGCCTAAGTTTCAAGCCTTCAGGAGTCATATACAATTGCATACACTATTTCATACCTCTGGCAAGAGCATGGATTGAAATCATGTTGTAATTCACAAACTGTTCACCACAGTCATTAATCAAATTTATATGTGCAGTGCAATTTGAAAAGGGTAAATTCATGTACCTTATTTGATTAGTGATGCTAAGTGAGATAATATTAGATCTTTACTTTTTTCCTGTTTGTAGACACTTTTCATTAGTGCAAACATACCCATGGGATCAGTGTGCCCATCAAAGTCTTAGGGAAAATGCATATTGCTTTTTCTGCTGGAGAAAGGGAAAAGTGATGATATAACAGCCCACTTCTTGACAGACTGTCTAATCTTTATATTCTAATTTATCCCATGCTGAGAAATTCGTATATTTTTGTAAGCTTCACTAGTTCCAGGTAACCAGCTTTGATTAAAGGTTTTAAGTCTTTTAGTTTTCTGTTGGTTTTTCAAATTCATTAGTTTTTGCTCCTCCCATTAAATTCTGGTGTATGAAGTCAATGAGTAAACCATGTTCATGGAAAGCAGTTCCTTGAAACAAGATTAAGCTGTGCAGGGACACTCACCATACTGTAACTTGCTAGTACAAACCTTCAATAAACTTTTATGGGTGACTGAAATGATGTGAAGAGGAATGTTTTAACAGGGTTATATTTGTTATAATGCTATGGAATTTAGCTGAAGTAAAAATGAAAGTGCTTTAAAAGGCAATATGGTAGGCAACAGTTTGTTTTGATAGTTTATAGTCACTAGCCTCATGCACAGAAACCTTGCTTTGAAGCAAGTATTCTGAGAAAGATTTCTTAATAAATTGTTTTTATCTATGTTGTCTCTCATCCTGTGGTTTCTTTATTTCAAAAACCAGTGTTGTTAGTTAATTTCATTTTTAAACTAATTTTTCAAATTCTAAGCTTTTTCAGTGGTTCTGGTGTACTCACCTCAGAGGAAAAGTTCAGACAGATCCTCTTTGATGCTATCTGGTTTTGAGTCTGTTTCACAATGACCTACCAGCAATTCATTTGAGAGTCTAGGCAAGAGAAGTTGCTAAGCCTTCAGAAAGTGAAACTAGATGTAGGACTTTATTAACCTGCTTGGTAGGTCAGACATAAGAGATGCAGAAAATTTAAATTTATTTATAATAACACTTGTCTGATACTTCTGAAGAAGAAAAACCGTTAACCTCTCTTCCCTATTCAGTTTACTGCTTCAATAAGTTTGTAGAAATAAGTTCCCAGTGAGCAGAAACTTGTAAGTGTGAAATTTCCTGAATCTTCAGAAAAGAACCTGGAAAGAAAGTTATATTGTAATATATTGAATCAAACTAGATTACACTTAATCACCGTAAGTGGCAACCACATCCTTACTTCTTAAAAGGAATTTACTTGGATCACATCAAAGTAACAATCCGAAATGAAGATTGATCTGTGTAACTGGGATCCCTGTACTTTTCTGCTTGTCTTGCTTTAATCCCATAAGCTATGAAGATGCAGGAAACAGATCAGCTGCCTGGTTACATTTTACCTTGTTAAACTTACTCATATGATCTTCATTTCTGCTTGACAGCAGGTAGCCTATAATTTTATCAAGGATAAGAATATATAACTAGTAAAACCAGGAGATGCAGGTTAAGTTATTAAAAATAGAATGACCTCTTTATTTCTCCTCATGCAATTCTCTCTGTCTGTTTAAATAGCTTACTATCCTTCAAGTTAGGAAATTAAGTGGTCGACAGATGAATCATGCTGCTTGCAGGTAGTAGAAATATATACACTTGAGATGTGAGGTTATTAAAATGTCTGCGTGCCACTTACTCTTCTAAAAAGAGTGAAAAAAATCTGCTCAAATACATTGGTGGTTTATGAAAGTCCAGATTAATTAATAAAGTCTAATCATTTACTGTATATGCTAAATAATACAACCTAGGTTTGAATTTTTATATACTGCTTTTATTTCCTCAGTAAAACACCATTTCCCTGAACATTCACTGGTGGACTATCTTGGAGGTACTGAAAGATGATGGATATATACTCTAGAGATGTTAGATTATTAAATCTGTGGCAAAGTCATGAGCCTGAAGGCATGACCATAGTTATTGGCTGGTGTGGCTTCACCAGCCTTTGGATTCTGCTTCTCTCAGTTGTACCTCTTTTGTTCCTCCTGTACATCTTTGCAAGCAGCTGCCTTGTAACTTTTAATTTTCTCCTGATCTATAATCCTTCTACCCCCCCCGCCTTTGTCACTCCTTCTCTGTTCTTTTATATTTCTTTCTTTTTCTTTTCTTTCTCTCTTCTTGTTTACCTTTTTGCACACCCTAATGCTGGAAAAGCAAAACTTTGACATGATGTTCTCCTACACACCTACGTTCATGACTAAAGGGAAAAAATTGTTTTCCCTCTCATTTGCTATGTTTCTGTGAACACTGAAGGTGAAGTGTAAATTAGACCTAAACTTATTTTGGTTTGGTTTTTTTCCCCCCTGGGTTTTATTCTTTAACAGGTGTCTGCATAGTTCCCTTTAGACTCTGGGAGTTCTGCTTAGGGAAAGCCAATACAGAAGAGTTAATCTCTGGCAGAGGAAATTTCAAAAAGTTAAGAGAATTTTGACAAAAGCAAAAACAAACAATCTTCTACAGACAAGGAAAGGGAGCAGCTAAAGGAAATGGTGTTACTGCTATATAAAACTAATTACTTCTTTTTAAACGATCCTTCATTACTGCTTGAGGAGTTTTTTTTGACATCTCTGGGCAGGGGGATGGCAGAACAAAGGCTATATGTCTTACCTAAGTAAGATATTTTTAGGTTGTGAGTAGGTCTCTATCAAATGGATTAATATCTCTTGTCATATAGCTATTTTACAGCCCTCCTTTTCACCATATGGTGTCCCAAATAAAGTATTTTATTCATATCTAAACTACTATCATGTGAAAAATTTCTGGTGGTGCTTATGTACGGCTTACAGATGCTACAAAGAGCCAGAACCAGATGCAATAGATGTATGAGTCTGTGGTTAGGGTAAGATCTTGGATCTAGCAAAAAAGTAATTTATTCCACCTGCAGGATTATGACAATATCTTTGAACAGCATGATACTGCCATATGAACAGCAATAGCTTACTTAAAGTCTAGAGCTGTCCCACCATACAACAAATCTCTCATACTGTCTTTTCTGACACGTTTACTATAGACTGCTTGTCTAAATTAGAAAACTTAGATGAGTCCTTATCAGGGACACTCTTATTGCTTCTTAAGAAATTACAACTATTTTTGAAAAATGTTTGTAGAATTGTGCATGTGTGCATGTGTCTGTGTGGGCATGAACACATATAAAACAGTGGAGTTTAAAAGCGCAGCATCATACAAAACAAAATGGGATAATCATCAAGAAGAAGATATTAGCTAGTTGAGTATATACATGTCTTACATGTTGAAGAAATGGCCATATCTGTAAAGCGTCTCTGTACCAGGATGGCTGCTCTTCAGTATCTTCATCAATGTCACAGACAGTGGGATAGGGTGCACCCTCAGGAAGTTTGTAGATGTCACAAAGCAGTGCAGTTGACAAAATAGAGGGAAGGGATGCCATCCAGGGGTAACTGGAAAAACCTGAGAATTAGGCTTACAGAACCTTATGAAGTTCAACAAATCCAAGTGCAAGGTGCTGCACCTGGGTCAGAGCAATGCCAGATATGAGTACAGACTGGGAGACGAACTCATTGAGAGCAGCCCTGTGCAGAAAGCCTTAGGGTTTCCAGTGAATGAAAAGCTGGACATAGGCCAGCAGTGTGAGCTTGCAGCCCAGTGGCCAAACTGCATCCTGGGCTGCAGAAAAAGAGGGATGACCACCATGTTGAGGAAGGTGATTCTGTCCCTCTGCTCTGGTGAGACACCACCTGGGAGTACTGTGTCCAGGTCTGGGGTCCTCAGCAAAGAAATAAGACTCAGAAAGATTTTAGAGAGATTTAGCAGGGGAATGGACCCACTCACCTGTAGGTAACATTCCCACAGACCCCTTATCTTTTATCCCTTGTGTAATTACAATCTAAGTCAGACACAGAGGTTAAAGGGAGACAAAATTACTTAATAGGGCATAAAGCCAGATGTAGGCAAATTTACTCTGCTGCTAACAGAAGTGACAGATAAAATATACTTTCCAAATTTCTATGCATGTCTAGTACAAAGAAAACAAAAGATTATTTAGTTCCTTCCCAGACTGCAGAGCTGTCCAATTTGCTGTTAAAAAACATAACCACATCTAAAACAATTAATATTTCTGTTTCCAGTGTGAAAAATTATTTGTTCTGGATATTAAGTGGTTGTCAACAATAACAAGCATTTTTGCAGTTCAGCCAGAAAGCATGAATCTTCTCAAAAGTGATGGCTGATGCAGCTATTGTGCTGCAGTCATTACAATGATTGAAATAAGGCCTTGTGATTCTGAAGGGCAGACAAAAGAGTCTGAAAAGTTTTCAAAAAACCCTAATATCAGAACAAAAATACGTGAGTCAGGCAAGCCTATCATCTGGCTTTTCTGATTAAAGAATATATTGGTAATAATTATTTGGATCACTTAAGCTTCCAAAACTTCATTTGTAAATGTATAAAGCTAATAGTTATCAAAATCTCAGCTTCTTTTAGAATACTTCTGTGTTGAAGTTGTAGTTATTGACCTGTCTACACTCTCTGTGAAGTTCCCTGACTCAACTGGCAGTTGCTGTGTTGCACAGATTCAGGTCCTTAGGGTCATTTGTACAGTTTTTCAGAGGAGTTTCACAATCAGATCAAGGCTTTTCTCTTTTCCTTTCCCCTCTCCGCTCTTCCCTCTCCCCTCGCCCTTTTCCCCTTTTCCCTCTTCCCTCTCCCCTCTCCCCTCTCCCTTCTCCCATCCCCCCTCTCCCCTNTCCCCTCTCCCTTCTCCCATCTCCCTTTTCCCCTTTCCCTTTTCCCCTTTTCCCTTTTCCCTTTCCCCATTCCCCATTCCCTTTCCCCCTTTCCTCTTTCCCTTTCCCTTCCTTTTTTTTTCTTATTTTGTTTTCTTTTTTCTTTCTTTCTTCCCTCCTCCCTCCCACACCCCTAGGAAAAAAGGGTACATTCAAGTAAGTGACTGCAGTATCGCTCAGGTTCATGTTTACTTTGTCAACTAAATTAACTCACACCAAAACTCAGAAATACCCATTAAAACACGTAAAATTATTCACCTGTTAAGCAGTATAAGTACTATGCTTACATGATACATCTGGAGCTCATATTGTGGTCATATAACAGATCTATACTGGCCTCTTAATGCCTTAAAAGAGTGTAATGGTACCTCGGAGCTGTTCATCTGTCAGGAATCCTTCAATGTGCAGCTGCTGTAGTGTGAATGTGAAAAAGCTTCTCTGTTTACTCTGAGTTTACTAACAGTCTAACTGGGGAAAAGTATTGCTCAAAATAATATCCCTGAGCACACCTTCATGGTACACTTTGTAGCACATCTCTAGCTTGCTTTAAATACAACTCATTATTGCTTTCCCCTACAATTCATATGAAGATAAAAATTGTCTTAATGTCCTTGTAGCATTTGCTAATTTTAACTAAAGCAGTAAATTTGGACAGAGCCAAAGTTCATGGACAAAAATGTCCTTTTCTCTTTCAATGCAGTTGATCTGTGGCTGTTATTTGTTATTACCTGAAGGCTTAGAGTGTTTTCAGCACACAGAGGAAGGTCCTGTAACATCAAAGTGAGACTGATGATCCATGAGAGATAGATTTACACTTCTCCTAGTTTATGCTTAAGATACACACTCATGCATTAAAATGTTAACATACAACATTTTTAATAGATTATACATCAGTTGCTTTTTATTTTTGTGAGGATTACTTTGTTTGGTTTCTCAAAATGACATTTTTCGTTAGAAATATATAGTGAATTCTAGTTTGTGAAGGCTTATTGAAAATTTAGTGCAATATGGTATTTTGGTACCTCCATTCCCAACAGCTCTAATATTCTTAGACAGTCAGTAGGAAGTCTGGCTGTCTGCAATACGAATAGCTGAACATTTCTTGTAAAGAATGGAATGAACTACGTTGCTGGAATTGCATGAAAAAAAGTCTTTAACGATACGGAAAAGGCTCTGGGACCTTGGATGTCAGTTCTGGGAGAGATGAATTTATAGGTAGAGCAATCTCTCTCCTCAAACTGACATCTGAGATCCCAGAGGCTTTCTCCATAACACTGAGGATTTTGCTTTTTTCATGATTTTCCAACAATATAATGCACAGTGCATATAGTATTTTGAACAATTTCACCCCCAAAGCAACTTGGGCTTAGAAAATTCCCACCCCGCTTCAATATTACTGAATAACTTCTGGGGTTAGCAGTAATTTGCTTAAGAAAGCAGGAAGAAGCTCTTTTTAATGAAGGGCAAAGGAGATCAGAGTTCAAAATGAAATCGCTACATTTGCTTTCTATTGAAACCTCTTCTGTGTTCAGAATACATAAATGAGCCAATCCTGAAAAATAAGCTACAAAGTGTCTGTACATCTAATTTAAACAGTGTATCATCATTTTCATGTCTCCTTTTTCTCCATTTCACTTATTACATTAGCTGTATTATCATTACCTACATTTCTCGAAGAAATTGCCCCAAACTGCACCTTTTTCATTACACAATAATGTGAGTTTTCTGACAACAGTCAATATGAGTCTGTAGGAGTTTGCCATTGATTTGAAAGAAAACTTTGCTTGGTCTCACTGATTTGCAATAACCTTACTATCTCAGACAAACCAATGTTAATTGTTTCACTTGAACAAAGAAAGCCCATACAGCAATCTCTTCTCTTTCCTCCACAGATATCATGACACTTTAATATTCAGGGCCTTATATATTTTTCATTGCAGAAGTACATCCCTTAAGGAAGCTTATTATTAGACAATTTGATCCTGAGCATGTTTGTAGATGGAAAAGTAAAAGTTAATTTTAGTGGAAATCCTCAGAGTTTGCAAATCAGTCCAGCTAAGTATCTCGGTTCTTATAAAATCCTTAAATATTAAAAGGCACTGATGTTGTGACATTAGTCTTAAAGTGCACAACTCTAAAAGGAACATCTTTAAGTATTATGGCAGAATAATGAAACCAGGGACTCCACAGATTATTTAGAGCATTAACCCTGAGTAACTTCAATAATAATTCAACTACTTATTAGATAACAGTTTAAATTACATGCAAGTATTTGAACTTGATTAGCACAAACAGTAATATATAAGCATCCTACATTTTTCAGATTAATTAAAAAAAAAGATTCTATTTGCACTGATTTACTATACAAAACTTCTGTTTTTAAAGGTGATCTCATGGTGGAATAAATAACTAAAAAATTCTGCCTGCCACTTGAAAGAAACAATTAGATAGCAAAAAGCTGAACAAAATGATGTGATGAGAAGAGGCCATCTTCCAGTTTAATCAGCCCATTTCTTCCTTTTCTTTTGGGTTTTCCTGCCAAGCTGGAATATTGTGTTTATAATATGTAATGTATTGTATAGTCACATCAGTCAGTGTTTGCAATGAATATAGAAACTTTAAAACATTCACATATGGATACATAACAATGTACTATTATAATATATTAAGATACTCTATTCAGCAGCATCATTTTGTCTCTGTGCAAATGAAATGTGAATGAATTATTTCAGGTCAGCTGTCAAATGAGTGAAAGAATAATTTCATTCCATCATAAAACAATGCTGCAAGAATTAGTTAAAATGATATTTTTCTCAGGAAAATAACTAGAAATAAAAGTTTGTTCCAAAAAAGTTTGCACAGAGGCATATTTTGTTAGGCTGAAAAGATTTTATTTTTTTAATTATTTTTAAAACCTTTTGGTGCTGCTCATATTGCTGTTATTTTATACTTACTTTTTTAAAAAGCAACAACTAAACTGTCAAAATATTCAGGCTTTCTTATCACATAAAAAAAAAAAAATTGTTGAAATTGTAGAGAGAGCTTAATATTATTTTGGCAATAATTTGAATCCTACCTTCCACCCCACCAACATAGATTTATTTTGGAGAAAAAAAATATTCAGTGAAAAAAATGCTAATAAAGACTTCCTTTCTAGTGGTTGAAAGCTGGTCACATCTGTTCCTAACAGAGTGATAGACAGCAGAAAAACCTCCTTTAGATGCATAATGTTGCTGGAGTATCAGTGTAGGTTAAGTTCAAATGCTAAAGTCATCCCTCACATAATGCTTTTGAAGTCACTTAAACCATGATCAGGTTTCAGCCATGGTGGTTACAGAGGCAGTTGTGCTTTGATCTCGCAGCTTTTCATTACTTGGAAGTTCACAGTGTTTAGTGTGCCTGTAGCATGGTATGAGACAGAAAGTACCACTCTCTCACCCAGCACACTCAAAGTCTTGTTTCTTGTACTGAGGCAGCTCTATTAACTTCAGTGAGACTGGCATAACTGAAAAGAGAAGCTAGACTAGGAATTACCCATTGCTCATACTTATCCTAGTTGTGTTTATTTATCTATGTCTGTAAAATGCACCACATAAAAATGTACAGCCTGACAAACAGTGATATATAGTGTCAGTTTAGTGCAGTGCTTTGACTTTGTATTCCTTCCCACCAATTCCTACTATAGTTGGCAATCACTAAACTTGGATTCAAGGTAAGAACAAGATTTTCCTGGCAGAGATGCCTGTTTCTAAGCAGACTCCATGAGTAATTGTGTGGGCAGCTTTCGAGTTGCCTGTGGGTCACTCATGATTAGACTGCTGATGAGAAACCTGAGCTACTTGCTCCCCTTGCATGCCATTTTCTTTTAATTCACTTTGATTCAGGGAATGTATACATTTTCTTTTTAATCTAGCTATGAATAAAATAAGCTCCTGGATATCCAGCTACTGTAACTGTATAGAAACAGGCCTGTTGCAAGACAGTATGGGAATATGTGTATAACACTAAAAATGGACAGGTTTTATGAAGCTTAAGATATCCCCTACTTTTGATGTCTCTCCCCACACTTTTATTTTGATGTGTACAGCAGAGGCAAAATGCACACACTTGAAGGTAAACATTTATTTTAGATAAATAGAATCAAAATTATTTTCTTTTTTGAAAAAGCCTTGCATTATAGTGTAAAAGCTGTAATTTGAAAAGGTCGCAGTCCTATATTTGGAATGACAGAAATGTTAGTGGGTAAAACTCATTTATCATCCCGAAGTTTTCATTTGTTTCTTTCAATAATAGTATTTGCATTTCCATTCTGATGGGGGAAAAAAAAAACAACAAAAAACACTTGTCTCTTTTAGTAAAACGGATAGATAGGAAGCCAGATAATTGCTATGGACTTGTACCTTACTAAGAGGGACAATAACCAAATGTAATCTTTTTTAATTTAAACTGAGTTTATTTGTGAGGAATACTAATGTTAGCATGAGGATGCTGGGTGATTTCTACATTTGCTTTGACACAATCAGTTTTTGGAGCAGAGCACAACACTTTGTAAAAAGGAATGGTCTCTGCCTGGAGCTCGCAGGGGGTTTGAGTGAGCTTAGGAGCTGTTGATGTGTAGTTTATAAATAGAAAACTTCTTTGAAAGGGCGTGCTTTCTTTAAAAGCTCTGCTTTATGTGGTGTCTCATGGTGCTGACAAGAATTTACAGCATCCATCTCAGTGTTCCAATGATGAGAAGTGCAGAGTCTCTGAAGGAAAACGCGTGGTTGCAGGGTAGAGTTTCTGATGAATTATGAAGAAAATTAAAAGGAAACTGTACATATTCACATTCTACTATGGAATGTATATATGTAGAGAAGAAGACACAAGCTGTGTAGCCTTGAGTCAAACAAACCATCCATGTGGTGATCAACAAATTTGTGATTTGCTCTTGCTTGCAAGATTTCACCTCTAATTACACCCTGAAGCACATAGGGGTATAGGGGTCATTGTTTCAGTTTTTCCTATTGAGATTTAAGGTTGCTGCCACTCCCTCTTGGGTGAACAGAGTTCTAGTGTTTCCACTTGTTCTAGAATACCAGTTGGATTAAACCAGAAACCAGCATTAAAAGCATGATAGTTTTAGGTGACTGTTCTGTAATAACCACATCTGAGTGAACTGTGGACTTGCTGTCTGTATGTTGTGGGAATCTTCAATAGTGAGTTTGGTTTTGTATTTTTTCAATACTTAAAAATGTAATATTTTATTCATAGGAAATCTGCAATCTGGCAATTGCTCAGGACAGAAGGAACTATTGTTTTATAAGCTTTACAATTTTGCCCAACATATGTTTGAAAATCAAGAAGGGAAAACATATGTCAAGGGATTCTGCATTGCAAAATGTCTTATGAAAGGGAGAAGATTACAAGGAGACCAAATGAGAAAGTATTAAAATTAAAGGAATCCCATGAATATTCAGTCAATAACTCTTGTCACTGTTGATGTGCACTAAGGGCTTCTGAGTACTGAGTAGTATGGGTTAGGTGAGAGAAAGACAGATCATGCATCTTTACACCCCTCAGATACTTTGGCACAAAAAGCATACATTAAAACTTGAGGCCATTGTCAAATGCATAACACTTTGGAATCCATGCTTGTTTTCAACTTGTATTGCAGAGGATTGCTACAGAACTGAAAATATATTCAAATAGTTGTTTGGTTTTTTTTTTCAAAGCAGGCTTTAATACTTGCTTTACAAGTCTTTAGCAACTTCTTACAACAAAGGGCACAATTCAACATCAAATGTGCATCTCATGTCAGACATAAAAGGTCAAAAATATGCAGCAATGTCCACTGAAAAGCAAAGATTAAAATTGTAGCAGGCCTGGTTTTCTGTGCCTTAGTCTCTCTGCTAGACTTCTGCATTTAAAGATAAGCAGAATTTAATGGGAACCCTTCCTTTTCTGTTTTTAAAAAACATTAAATATCAATAACACAGGGTTTCATTTACGTTCAGTGATATTGTTATGCCTTGAAATGTCTGTAAAATTGTATGATATGTCTGTTATACTGAATAAATTTTATCTGGCCTAGACAATTAAATTTTAAAAACATTGTTCTTCATACAATGTTAGCTATTTAGTGAACCATGTAAGGATCTGAAATTTCTGCTTCTCTAACAATAATGCCTTGCAATTGTCTATCTGAAAGACTGGGGAAAAGAGAACCAAGCATAGAGGTTAGTGCTTTTGACTGAAACATCCCTAAGAGTACATATTTCTAAATTTAACTGAGAAGGAAAGTGAAATAGAAAAATTTCCATAGCTGGAAGGGAGACAAAACACACAGAGTATGACTGAAAGTCATTTACGAACATTTACTCTACAAGTCTTTTGCAGATATCTCTGAATACCAAGGAATACAAGTTTACAGTACATTCCAGTACCACTGTGTAACCACTTGTTTAGAAAGAGCACACATTAACAGTGTCAAATTATTCATCTTTTGAAAGGCATCTATAGTAAACATGCTACGAAATTTACCCTTGGGCTTAATATTTCTGCCCTCACCTTATAACTGAAGGTGTTTCTTATTGTTTCAACATCAAGAGTCTGGTGGAGGCAGTAGGTCCACACACAGACATGTTTCATATAATCCTTTTACCTGAGGCAACATGCAAGTGTATTATACACTAAGCATATACCATTAGATCTCATAATAAAATAAAGCAAAAATAAGCATATAAATGTGAATTTCAAATGAATTTTTTTCTCAGTGCTAGACCACTGAAAGTGAGCATCAGTATATATTCTGAAAAACGTCACAGTGCGGTCTTGTATTTATGGATTGTATCTAAAAATTTAATCTGGTGATAAAACATTTGAAAAAGTCTTAAGTTAGTCTGTTTGTCCTATGTAGCAATAGTCTAAAAGTTTTTAGTGCAGTAACTGTTATTCTTTTTGGTTTAGAATCAGCTAAATATTTCAGGTGGTAGAATTTATTATGTAAACATAAGCACACTTATTGAATGCTACTTGATCTGAAATAAATAATATACAGCAATACTAGTTTCTGTTTTCTACTATTTGCACTAGCTTAGGCTAATCAAAATCTTTAATGCAATACACCTAAAATAAATAAAGGCATGTGTTCTGTAAACCAAAGGAATCAAACATATAACGTGACAATGAAAATAAGAAAAAATAAACCCCATGAACTCAGTAAAGAATAAAAATATCACATCAATTACATGTCCGTTTTTAACAATTTTGTATTTTCTGTAGACATTGAAAAGTGGGGTTATCATACTTAATTTATAGTATCTGCCAGGATATCAGTATGGGCTAAGATGCTGGTATTGAGATGATGATGATTAAATGTGAGATGATAAGTATAAATGAAGTTGAATACTAAATATAATACAAAACAAAATTATTGATTCTGAATTTTGCCATCACCTACTATGGTCTGGTAGCCTCTGGCTTTCTAAACCCATTTGGCAGAGCTGTGTTTCTCTTTCTGCCCTGGTGCTATTTAAAGAATGAACTGGGGAAACCTTCCCTTTCTGTCCCTAAAGCTATTTTTCTTTTCTCTTTCAAAGGAGAAGACCAGAGCAAAATTGTTGGGCTTAAAGTGCTAGTGGTGTCTATGCTGGGAGTATCTCCTCCTGTATCCCAAAAGATGGCAGGAAAGGGAAAGGGAATTTCAGCACCAGCAGTGTCAATGTATAAGACAGTCTCCAACATAAGATGGAGGCCTTCAGTAAGAACTTCAGGTTCCCTATAAGATCAGATAACCTGCAGAAAAGGAAGTAGCCAGGAACTACAGAACTCAAATCATACTCCTTTTTCATCCAAAATTTTTTATTGGTATCATAATACTTGCTAGTATTGAGATAGTTTTTCTGATTTCAATAATGTGTGATATTTAAATGAAGTTTCCCATCAAATATATGTATGTTTTTGGATTGTCAACTAAAACATGTACTTAGTGGTGGACAAACAAGGTCTTTATTTTCTGTTTTACTCAGTTGTAGGGACAGGAATTCAACGGGTTAAAACTATTTGAACACATGCAGATACTACCTATAATATTCACTAGCAATTTTTCAAATACATTGTTTCCTGACTCACCTGTATGACATCACATTGCAGGACATCAGTAATATCTCTGGTCTGAATCCATAGAGTTCCATAGACTTTTGTACTACTCAAATCATCACACCAAACCTTAGTCAACCATTGAAGAAGTCACCCCTCAAACTGAGGTAACAGAGAGCATATTGGGCACAGACTACCTGAATCAGGACTAAAACATGGATAAAATGATTCTGTTTACACACACAATTGCATATAAAAAGCCAAAAAGAGGAGCATATACCTGATTACACGTATGGCCCTTCCATATGAAGAATCCTTCAGTGTGAATTCTGTCTTGGAGCTATTGCATAAGCCCAGTCAACTGCAGTTATATCTTCTTCTAGACAAGCTGACAAAGAATGAAGCCACAACAGCTAAACAGGCTTGTTTCTGTTGGTGCTGCTCACAGCAGCACCAACAATTATACAGTGCAGATCAACTCCAGCTACTGAGCACAGCAAACCTCTGTTAGTCTTCTCAGGTTTGAGCGATTACCAAAACACAGGAAAGCAACTCACCCACCTGAATAGGGAGCCAATTGTTTAGAGCCCGGGCAAAGAACAGTGGAAGACAAACACATAAGACACAGACACACTTCCACTCTGAATTCAAAATTAATGGCACAAGCCAAAATTAAGGTATCTCAGAAAACTGTCTTGCTGGAACGAACCTATTTCAAAAGCTCAGGTTTTATGCAATTTTTTCTTTAACTTGAATTGTTTACTTGGACTCCTGTGAATCCTCTAACTCTCCTGAACAAATTTCAGAAGTATGTTACTTCAGGCAAAAATGAAACCTGTAAATCACACATTTCTTTTCAAGAGAATAAGATGAAAACAGAGAGTTTCACACATGATCTACAAATGTATGGCACAAATGCTAGTGAACTGACGTTTTCTGAAAAATATACAACTTGATCTGGACATAAGTTTTAGGTCTGACACTTCCCTGAATTATCATTACTTCATGAACATGAACTGTGGTCACCCAAGAAATCCCCCAATGACAAGTGCATGCCCTGGAATTGGCCACAGGTGAACAAGAAAAAGTGCTATCAGTGAGCACAATGACAAAAAAGTGACACATGAAGAAGAATTATGATGGATGAATATAACTCGGTATGCTAAGCTTTATCCCCAGATGTAGGTTGCATCTGAAAAGGGCACGAGGGAAAAAAAAAATATTCATCATGGAGTCAAAACTGTCTCAAGTCCTTGGTCTTATAAAAAGGTGTGCTATCCATTGGAACAGAAGAGGGCTTGAGGAAGCATGCAATGATGCCTCCATGGAAACAAAAGTTCTTGACAGAAAACAGAAAAAATTTGAAAGTGCCCAATGGACATATGCTTTATGTCTCTGGAAAAGGTTTTCTTCTCTGGGAAGAAGATAAAAGAAAACCTATATGGCTTTTAAGGTTTGGGGAGCCATAAAACAAGCAAAACAGACAAATACAGCACATAAATCCACTAATCATTATAGACAAAACTGAACACAAAAATATTTTATGCAGAACTTCAAAGAGTTTGTATGCATCCATACACATCTATACATACAAACACTTACGAAAAAGACCATTTCTACTACCTTCAAGGTTGGAAAACAGAAAAAATGTATAAGACAACTATCCTCCTAAATTTATTTTGGCAAGAAATTAATATAGAAATAGAAAATAAAAAATCCATGCCTCATCTCAACTTGAGGGTAAAATTGTGTTGTTAGAATAAACCATTTTTTTTTTTTGTGGGGGCTTATCTCCCATTAGTGTAACTTATGAATGTAAATTTGAACACTATTTCCAAAAGCAGAAAATTCCCAAAGTAACAAAAATTCACCAGAGCTCTCAGCTACAAGCAGAAGGTATAATATCCTGATAAATAAACATCATAAATAAAGTGAAATGAAAATGATAAAACTGAGTCAAGGGAGCTTCAGATGATTTATGCCAAGTAAAGGTCTTTTCATATAATTGAAGGATTCACAGTTAGACCTAAGTATATTTTTCTCAGGTCGTATTCAAGCTATTTTCCCTCAAAATATCTCAACTGCAACATGTCACCTCCAGGAACAATTCTACAGATTTTTTCACCTGAGGATGGCCTTTGCAAAGATGTATATATAAATATATATATTCATACCTGGTAAGCAAACCCATCTTCTTTCAGAAAGATACTTCTGCTTAAATGTCAAAAGTAGCCTACAAAACCAAACTGTTGCCAAACCTAGACTGTGTGAATGTCACAGTGATGTATGCTACATACATACTGTTTACATAATTCTTATGCATGTCAAATTCTGTCAGATTCATATTGAAGAAATGCTGTATTTCAGAAGCAGCTATCTGGAGCCTACAGTAAAATAATACTAATTCTCTGTATGGATCAGTAGTTACCAGAGTTTCCCACTATCAGGATGAATAAAGGCACTTTGTACACCTGTTTTCCCGTTTTAACACATCTCAGTGTCTACTATCACAAAAGGGCCTTATTAAAATATTTTAGCCACATTTATCAAAATTACTATTTGCCTTATTCCTACATACAGTTAACAGGGGGGTTTATTTCTTGAATTTTGGTGTGTCTTTGGTATAATTGTAATTTTTTTTGTCATGAAAAGATCTCTTGGCTAGTTAACCTCAGATTTCTAAGAACAAATTATTATATCCAGTGATATCAGAGGACTCGCTATGTCACTGAGTTTCACATATGAGGTTACAAAAATTGGTATATTTCATTCTGTGTCAGAAAATTTTCAGACTGTAAACCATGTTACATCACATAAGTCTAAAGTTAGTAGTTCTATGTCTACACGGAGCCCAATGGAACCACAACTCCTTTGGGATGAAAAGAGTGTGAGTTGATGCCCATTTACAATCATCACTCTTGTGATAATTTAGCACAATGAAATAAAGAAAGAAGTTGTAGTTTTGTCTTTCTACTCAAAAGATTACTTTTTCAATGTGTGTGCCTTTGGCTTCTCTGTTATTAGGGGTTGTAAATTACTGCTTTAATTTATAAATCAACTTCAGTTAACATCAACAAAACCCCAACATCTTCAATCACACAAATATCTGTATTGCATTTAGGTGGCAAGGTCTTTGTGTTGTGGGATGCAGAGATGGCCCTTCATGATAATCTAAGATAAATAAAGTCTATCAATAGTTGGAAGGGCAGCACAGCTTTCAGTGATACCCAATGAGAGGACCAGAGGCAATGGACACTCACTGAAATACAGAAGGCTCCATCTCAACGTGAGGAAACATTTTTCACTGTGAAAAAAGGAACTGAGGTCAGGGTACTGAGCACTGCCACAGATTGCCCAGGAAGGTTGTGGAGTCTCCCTCCTTGGATTTGTAGAAAAGGATAATTTTTTTTCCTCAAGTGGAAAGTTGCTAAATAGTGTAGTAGAAAAGATACCACAAGATATGTTTTCTTTGAACCTTGCCAGATTTACAAAGCTGACTTTTATTTTTTTTCCTCAGTTTTGAGTCCTAGGAATTAATCTGCAAACACAATACTAGAAATTTTGAATTAAATGAAAGATCTAAAATGAGCAACTGTGTCAGCTGTCCTTTTAATATGCAGAGGCAATAGGTAACTCCGCAGGTGACCTTACGAAAAAAGTACATGGTCACCAGCAGAACAGCATCTTCTGTCATGTTCAAAATCTTGTTTAGGGGCAAAGAGGAAGCCCCAGCTATACATAAAAGAGACCCAGGATTTATTTTTAATATAGTGGGAAACTTTTCACTCTAATTCCAGAGTTATCATTAGTCTAGATCTAATTATTTACAGTATGTGGGGGGGAAAGCTAGAATACAGGAAAAGGCATAAACCTGCAGCAATATATTTAATACACTTACTTCATTGTTTTTACCCTTTCTCTGGTGCTGTGCTTCCCCTTGTACTGCCACTCTGAGTCCTACTGTCAGTGGTTTCACTGTGCTGTTCATAGTGGTGAAGTAAGTATTGCAAGAATTTGCCAACATTTGGAGCCCCTTTGTTGCAAGGAACATGGTGCTAATATTGATGATTTTCTCTTCCACAATTCTTTTTTTTTTATTTTTTCCCCTCATGTATGGTCTTTTACAACTTTTCTTCAGTGGTCTGCAGCTCCAGGTTGTATCCAAGTTTACTATGCATAGTGTATTTTACACATCAGATGCTGTTTTGCTGTATCTTTGTTACCCCTAAAAACAGTTTTGTCCAGGTCTAGGTCTGCATTATCTTTTAAGTGACCTGAGCTGGTTATAGCTGTGGGCTCTCCAGTGCTAGGGGAAACTCAGATTTAGCAGCTCAGAAGAGGTAAGGCTGTTGGGGCTTCATTCCCCCACCTCCACATGCCCAGTTCCACCAGTAGCAAGGCTGAGTATTTGCTCCTCAGGATTGAATTCCTGTAATTTGAATTCCTGCCTCCACTGTGTCCCGGTACTCCTCTGATCTTGGGCAGATGGGCTTCTGATGGGATGATGACTCCAGTGATGGGCCTAGGAGGAGCTAGGGCAGAATTTGAGCTCTCTTATCTGCTGTTGTCTCTGTCCTCCTTTGTGGGGTGCAGATGATCTTTCACTACACAACCTAAGACAATTTTTTGATCCAGTCTCTGTCACCATACACTTGTATTGTCTGGGGTGCATCCTGTGTCTCTGATTCTGAAAACTTCTGCTGCCTTTCCAGGCATGTTTCTCTCTACATATTTATGTTAGAGTGATAAGTATATATTTCTACCTGAAAAAACTGCTTGTTACCTGTATATAATAGTATAGTTTCACACAAATGTAAACAATAGTAAACCAAATTAGATATGAATACCCAGCCAGTTAGGAAGATGTTTCCATGATGAAATCAAGTAAGAACCTGGAGGCAGGCCAAGAGAAACCCAGTCAGAACAGACCTGACAAACCTCTTTCCTGACTCACTGCAAAGTCAGATCAAAGCTTACAGTCTAACACTGGCAATAGCGTATTATGGGGTTACATATTTACACTTAGTCACAATCAAGCAATCAGGAACATGGGGTCCAGGTAACCAGACCACATTTTTCAGTCCACATCACCCAGTAACAGCCCTTTGGATATGTACTCTGGAAAGACTACTAACTCTGTAATCAACTATTCATGACTTTTCAACCTAGGGACTCTCTGAGCATTGTTTTGTGATATACAAAGAATTTGTGAAATCCCCTGGATGTTGACTTTGTCCCCTATATTGTCATGCCTTATAAATTTCTCCATGCACTATAAAAGCTGTATTCCCTGCTGCACTGTGGCCTTTGGAAAACAGATCTGCATGGATGGGTACAGAAAAACATGAATTCCTCTACTTGTACCTAACCTGAAGAATGTGACTTAACCCCTGTTGTTTTGTGTGCAGTGCTGTACTTAATGGTAGCAAAATTAGAATATATGAATACCAAAGAAATCCAAAGAATCTAATTAAAGAGGTATAAGTCTCCCATTCTAGAGTTGAATCACATGTCTTTTTCAGAGAGCTCATCTGCTTTTATCTATGTATATAGACAGATATGGGTCCATAGATGCATAGAACTAGGATGTGTCTTTCTTTCAAATTATCTCTCAAAGTGAGATGCTGAAGGGCACTGGCCATATCTGGGCAGTCAATAGAGTAATTAGGCACTTATAAATCACTATTTATTTCCAGCAGATCTTGCAAAAGCTCTGTGTTTTCATCAAGCTACCTGCAGAAATACTAAAAGCTGCAGTCCTGGTCTTTGAACAATCACAAGGATAGCAACTACTATTTTTGCAATGCTCAATGGCCCAAATATTAAAAGATCAGGAAACAATACTGCTAATTGCTAGGAAGAACCACCTACTGATTTCTTTCACCAGTTTTTCAGTATTTTTCTTCTCGAATAGTAGTGGTGGATGATATATGTTAGGCAGAAAAGTACGTGGCTTGCAGGAATTTGTAAAACATCTTCCTACTTGCTAAGAATATCTATGAGAAAAAACATTTTAACAGCAGACTCATAACACAATTTTGCAGAGCTGGAAGAAAGATTACAATCCAAACTCTGTACTTACATAATATAGAGTGAAGAACTTTGAAGAAAAATGGCAAAGAACTTTATATAGAAGTTGATACTGCCACTTGAACTCCAACAGGGAATTTGTATTGCAAAATTTTTTGTCAGTTAATAAGCCTTCTCAAAATAAGTACTGATTATTAACTTAGAAAATAATTGAAGCAGAAAAAATGCAATAGCGTATAAAATGTCTATGAACTAAGTGGAAATTCAGTGTTTATATATAAAGTCAATGGTTCTTTTTTTAATGTCTAGATCTGAACCTTATAGTAGACTGTTGTTTGTCTGTCCTAGGACTGTAAGAAATTGACATGTAAAAGGACCTGTTTAACTGTTCATAAATATTTTTTAAAATAGATTTAAAAGCCAATTATAGATACTTTTTTCTCCTTAAATAAATGATACAATGAGACATTTTCATCTGGTTTGGTCAGGTCACATCAAATTATGTCAAATCATAGAATACCTTTAATGTAATGCAATGTGATAAAAGTGCAATATCTGTATCAAAAATTAAAAGAATAATTTAAAACAAAATTTAAAAGAGGTGCAAGAAAGTAAGAAATACTTAAGTAATTAGAACTCCTTATTCCAAACATGTCACCATTTTCTTGTAATAGACAGATACAAATAATAAACCAAAAAACAACAACAAAAAACACCCCTAAACCACACCACTGAAAAAAACCCCACCCTCACAATTTCATTGAAATACCACTTACTTTTTTCTTGTAATGGGTCTTGACAAGAAAATGTTCATGCTGTGTGACTTTGAAAATGCCCTTCTCTGGCAGGCAGCTTTCCTGCCAGTGCTACTCTTTTCTGGCTTTAAACAACAGGAACAAGGGCCAATTTAAAGTCTGGGAATCAACTAATATGAGATGCACAGACTCCCCATGAAGCAATTGTTCCCTTGGATGGACATACTGTCTTCATTATTCCATAGATTTTGAAGATCTTAAATATTCAACCACTGATGTACATTCTTTGTGCTATCAGTAACATAAGTGATGTGATTGTCCAAAAAAAGAAAGCACATTTCTGTCTCAGAATGCATAGTGTGATATTCCAGCACACACAGATGGGAGTGGAGAAAACATACATATACACTAAGATTAAATTATATCCTGTGGAGATGAGCTGGACAGGTTTAAAAGACAGAAAAATTTTCAATAGCCTTTGAACAGGATAGTCTATAGATGTGAGTACATGCTCTATTCATCTTGTTAAAAATATGGAGATTCATTCTCTGCCTCCTTTGAAGAATTTTCATATTTCCTACCCTCCCACTAGCTGGTAGCTTATTTTTGTTCAGATTATTGAGCAACCTCGGTACTTCTCTCTCAAGCAGTTTGTTTAAGTGTGCTAGCAATTCCTGCTACCTTTCAAATAGATTATATATTTTTTATTTTAACAATGGAAGAGCAATAGAAGACTGAAGGAAAAAAGGAAAGCAAATTAAAAATAAAGCTAACTTCTTGTTCTTTAAAAGTCTGTAGAATTTTTCTCTGAAATTCATTTGGAAAAAAATATTTTTATCATTCTATATTGTGAAATTGCTCTACAGGTCAGTGATTTTTTTTTCTCTAGGTTCCTGCTAGTAATACACATTCTTCCTACAAAGTAAGGATTTGGCAACTAGTACCTCAAATTTCTGAAAGTGGAACCCTCTTCCAAATAAAGGCCAATACTAAATCCGAACCACTGAATTATTAAAGACAGAACATCATGATCTTGGTTGTTTAGAATGCAAATTTTCATAGGCTAAAAACGTAGCAATGAGGGTGTTTTAGCAGAAACAAGATCAACCTCCCAAAATTTAAGTCTTACTTGTGTTAACTAAATTTGTATCTGAATCTGTTTTCTAATCTAGCCTTGTCTTCCATGCACTATGCTCCTCATGGACATGGATTTAAATTGATCTGGAGAGGTCCCTGAGACAGGAAAATCCTTGACAGCTTAGCATCTCTAATTTGCCTGATGAGCACAGGTAAAACCATGAAAAGTATGCATTCCACTGGCATGTCCTGAATATAGCACTTTCAAAAGACTGCAAGAAACCTCTGAATTTCACCTACACCCTTGCAAGAAATTATATGGAATCTTTCAGGAACCTACAGATTTCTAGTTCTTCTTACAGAGTAGAAATTCCTCAAAATTTAATATATTGTTTAGATTGTATTTTAATCTATTTTTTCAGGTATAGAAAAAGGATGGACTAAGTCAAATAGGGACTGAAAATATGCATTAAAATATAAAAATATTTTGATTAGACAAAAGATACAATTTCCAGTAAGTACTATGCTAGACTGTACACTTTAGTTAGACAGAAGGAGAAAAGGAGAAACAGACATACAGACAGATGATCTGATAAGTCTGCCAACTGCTTATTCACTTCTTTTAATAACACCTAAAAGTAACAATCTGCTGTCTAGCTAACAGTATCCAATTTTGCTTTGTAATTTTCTCTATGGGTGTGTTGTATCATATTAAAATACTTAAATATAAATCTGTGGTCCTGATGGTCTGTGTTTGATCTTTTAAGAAAAACATTTTGCTGTGCTGACTTGCTCAAAGTAGCTCCTACTAAACCATTTATGGAATCAGAGACCACAGAGTTGTATTATTACAGCAGTACAAATAAATTATATCAGATTCACAGAATGGTTGGGTTTGGATGGAACCTCTGGAGGTCACCCTGGTCCAGCCACTGCTCAAGCAGGGACACTTGGAGCAGACTGCCCAGGGTGATGTACAGATGGCTTTTGAACATAACATAACAACATGAACAAAACACAACCTCCCTGAACAACCTGTGCCAGTGCTCAGTCACCCTGACTTCAGTTCTTTTTTTCACAGTGAAAAGTGTTTCCTGATGTTCAGACGGAGCCTTCTGTATTGCAGTGAGTATCCACTGCCTCTAGTCCTCTAACTTGGCATCACTGAAAAGAGCCTGGCTCTATCTTCTTCACACCATTCCTTCAAGCACTTAGGCACATTGATAAGTTTCCCCTGAGCCTTCTTTTCTCCAGGCTGAACAGTCACAGCTTTCTCGCTTTTCTTCATATGTCAGGTGCTCCAGTCAGCTAATGATCTTTGTGGCCCTTTGCTCTACTTTCTTCAAGTATGTTCGTGATTGTCTTGGACTGAGGAGTCCAGAATGGGACATATGATACCAGATGTGGCCTCAGAAATGCTGAGTAGAGGAGAATATGCACAGACAATGCTCTGTAAAAATGTTTTGGAGAAACCAATGAACTTGAAGGTTGTGTGACAATGTGAACCATGCACTGGCTACTGTTACATAGTATAAATGCACTCAGATTTCCTTGTCAGTTTCTAACACTGCCAAAGAGTGGGGGTTTTAGCCCTAGCAAGTATTTGCACACTGTCAGACAACTTAGCTCTCTATTTTCTTCTCTAATGTTTAAAATTGAACTTCTTGTTGTGTATAGCTATTCAATTTTCCCTGATCGTCTTTTGGAGTTAACCAGTCAGTTGCCTATTGGGTTGTCTCTACAGATAAGGTCCAGGTAACTTTCTGGGGTTCAGAACAATTACTCTTCAGATTCACAACAGCTTCTAAACCATGATAAATGAGTTTCTTCACATTTTGCTCTCTCTGTTTTGCAGAGTCCTTCAATGATACCTCACAGGACTCAAAAATCAGAAAGATGTCATGGTATGAATTGAATACCCCAGCTTCATTAACTATTATGGGACAGAATACATCCTTGCATCATTTCATGCACTTGGAACGAAGATGAAACTTTCACATGTGAAACATCCAGTGTGTCTCTATGCATACAAATATTTCTGTTATTTTGTGTCTCCAGCAAACCATTTAAACACCGCCTGTATAATTTCAGTTAAGCTAAATGCTGAAAGGTTAAGCTATGAAATTAATATGCTGCTCATGAAAATTGGCTCTCAGTTGTGAGACAGAAGCTCTTAAATCTCCATTATGCCTCCATAGAGGCAAAGGTTGAAATCTGAGCTTTAATCTACTTAGAAACAAAGTAATCTACACAACAAAGTTGAACATAAGGAATGCTTTCACTCTAGGGACATCTTAAAAAAAAGCAAAACTAACCAAACACCAAAACACCAAATGATTCAAGTATGAAATACCATAAATACATTGCTAAACAAATATATTGCTAAACAGCCTAAATAATTACATTTCTTATTAGAATTCTCTAAAGGAAATGAGATTTTTTTTATTATTTTCTCTTGATACATTGATCTCTTTCTGGTGGTCTCTCCCAGCAGAATACATATGCACAGGTGTTAGTATTTGACTTGTTCAAGATTTCAAGGGTTTCAGAAGGGCTGAGGTACACAAACTCTAGCTTTTTAGAAGTTGGCAATTTGTATTCACTAGATGTCTAAACTTCATCTATCATCCATCACTAAAGAGAGACACCAACTAGGGTGCGATTAACTTAAAATAGGTGTGGAAGTATGTGCAATAATTTCTAGAGGTTCTTATTTTGTGTAGAACAAGTCCATAAATTGCTGAAATACTTCATTTTAGACGGATGAAGATCTTAAGATAAGTAATGTTAATCTCATTATTACTTGCTGCCTAGATGTGTCTTGCTTGTTGCAAATATATTCATGTAGAAGGAGGGAACTAGGAGAAACCTCAAAGGCTACAGCATCCCTTCTTTTTTTTCAAACCACCATATATTTAATGAAATTCTTTTGTTAGCAAGCTCCAAACACTTGAAGTAATTCAATGTATTTCATCACTTTAGAATCTGATCAAAAGCCCAAAGTCAATGGAAGGCATCCTACTAATTCAATGGGTTTTAAATCCTTTTATTATTTCTTCTATTATCCTCATTGCTTTTTCTCTTGTTTGGGACACCAAAGACTGGGAAAAATTTGTTATCTAAAATTACTCTTTCAGTTTGTCTCCAACAAATAACTTGAAAAATGATAAAAACGATTGGTTGGATTTATTTTTAATTTAAGTTTTCTTTTTAAGATGATCATAATATACCCACATTGACAGTGATAAAATGGAATGGAATACTTTCTTTGCTATGATAAATAGCTAGAGACTCAAAAATAACCTTTTAGATCAGAAATTTTTCACTGACACTGTAGAATTTATTTACTGATTAGAGGCATTCTAAATTATCCCCATGTACTTTAAGTGGATAAGGGTTTGAGAGGTGTAATTAAGATATTCTTAGATCTGCTTTAAAATATTTTTCATTAAAAATCCTTTTCTATTATCTACTGTTTTGTTCTCACCTTTGCGCTACCAATTTCTTAAATGAGACAGTATTTTCAGTACTGAAACAGAGTCACAGTTATGGAGGACAAATATGTTTGGAGTCCATTATTTCTCCACATAAGTATGGAAAAGAAAATCCAAGACATTTTGGCTTGATTTGAAACTCAGATGTTCATTAGATAAAATGTTCAGAACATTCCTGATGAAATGAAGCTATACTGGTGAGCAGATATGTCTTTACTGTATATTTCCCAATCTGTTGGTAGTACTGGACTTTTTTAATAAATGACAAGGTGAATTAATTTGTTTTGTTAAGTTTTTATTCATAAAAGTCTGCTAAGGTTGGGGAGGGCTTTCGTCTTTCTTAATGAAAGAGAATATGAGTCATGGATCATTAGACTAAAACACAGTAATAAAAAGTTGGTGGTAGTTTCTCTGAGCAAAAAGAAAATAAAACATGAAATAAGATAAAATATTCCAAAATGCCTAAATTACTTAGGAACCTAAAGTCAGTGCCTAGATGTATGCAATTATCTGAAAAACAAGAACTCTCACTTCTTGCTGTTGGTCTCTAAATAGTTATTCTGGATTCCCTGAATGGGATTCACCTCATCTTCCTTAAACATCTACATTGAATCTGAATTAATCAGCCAGGGCTCCCTTTATAGTTGGTAGAAAATAATAGACACTCTCAGGGCACAGTTCATCCGACCTACTTCAGATGCCTATTTTAGGATAAGAATTGTGACCTAGAAGTGCCTGTTTCTCTTCTTTGACTACTAGGGAGCCTGAAATGATTAGCTCAGGTGTAGGCATTCATCCTCTTAATGTATAGGTTTAACCAAATTAATTCCTTCTTTTTTTCTGTGATTTATATCTTTGTGAATTTTGCATAACATACCCATATGTATCTGCTTTTTCTTCAATTAAAAAATATTCATCCATGCAAAAATATTTCTTATGTTAGCATTCATGTTAATGCTTAAATTTTCACCTTATTCCCAGGAATATAATTAATTTGCAAAGGGATAAAATATAGCTATATAATTTCATATTTAGTCAAGTGAACAAAAACTTCTAAAATAAAATGTAAGTAATGGGACCTCAAAGACAACATAACATTATAAGTTATCATTAATACAAATATACCAAGCACCCAGGTGCAGGTTTTCCAGCAGGGGATAATGAAGGATTAACTCTTTCAACCAACTCCCCATTATGTTTCTTAGCTCTGGTCCCCAAAAGTCACATGACAAAATCTATATTAAGAGCAAATCCCATTAAAAAAGAAAAGTACCCCAACACCAAAAAAACTCCCAACCCGCCTCCCCCACTCAACCCCCCCAAACAAAAACCAAGCAAACAAAACCTAAAAAAAAAAAAACCACAAAAAACCCCAAAACAAACAAAACCCAAAACAAACAAAAAAACCCCACAAACAAAAACTCCCACCCAAAAAAACCAAACCAAACCAAAATAAAAAACACACACAAAAAAAAAATAAAAAAGAAGCAGGGGAGAATGTAAAAATTCACCTGTCTTGTGGGGAGCTCTATTTGCATATTTTTACTCATCAATTGATGGGACGGAGTTCTGGTTGCCTCTTGCTCTGACTGACACAGCAGGAAGGACCACCTGTGATGCCCTTTCACTTTAGACTGCAGCTGTTCCTCAGAAGCTTTGGAAAAAAAAGCCAGAACAGGGAGGTAAACACTATTTTAACAAGGAATTAAAAATAACTTGGTACTTTTTCTTCTGTCTTTTCTCTTACATATAACATTGTTCATCACCTACTTTTCATTGGTCCCCTTGGTGTTTAAAAGCTACTTACATGTAACATGAGAGAAGTAAGCCAACAACGAATTTCTGAGGCAGGATGTGTCAAGCAGAACATTTAATCAATTAATTTCGCAGCTTTTGCAACTGACTATCCTGAGCAAGACCTCTGACATGACTTTGTGTGAGGTTTTAAAGTTACTAAACATCACTACTTAGTCAATAACTAAGTCCAAAATAAGCTAGTAATGAAAAATTGTGAGCAGATGTAGAAGACTTGCACAATCCAGGAAGACTATGTCAAAGATTTCAAACAATGATAGCCAGCTTTTCTGGGCACTTCTCTTTCAAATTGTTTCTGTCTTTTATAATTTATTTATTAAAAAAAATAATATCTAATGTTCATGTTTCTTTCTCCCTCTTCTCATTTCAAGTTTCTTTCCCTGTGATCAATTCCACCTGCTTACTGGAAGGGCATGCCCAGCCTTGTCTGTTCTATTCTCATGGCTTACTGATTCTTGATTGTATTTTGAATGACATCTAGGCACAAGGCAATCTTTTCTACCCTGACCTAGTTTCCAGGGAAAAGAAAACATGGCAGGAGCCACTGCACTCTCCAAGAGTTCAGTCTACAACTCAGAATTTCCTATTTCAGTAATGTGTGTGACCAGTTAACAAACAGAACAAGCAGAGAACAATCTGTACATCCTTCCAAGAAAAAAAATATTTTTTTAAATTTCATCTTTATTCACCGCTTGCAGCTAATGCTCAGACCTTCAGGGTATGTAGCTATCATACAAATTGGTAATTATGGTATACCCAATCTTTATTTGTTTGGGAAAAGTAAATACTGCAGGTTTTTTTGAAGGCAACTAGAGAATTATATTGCTTTGTTACCTGCCCTTGGAATGAAATAGAATAAGGGTTCCTGTGCTTTCCTATTTTTGAATACAAATATATTTGTTGAAAAATGTTATACTATTTTAATCATGAATAAACTTATTGTTATTCATATAATAATAATAAATTCAAAACTTATTGTTATTCATAATAGAGTGTATGCATATGCATTGTTTCTGTAATTTTTTCTGAGATCTGAGGTTTTATGTATAAAAAGAACAAAAGACACTTTGTTAAAAATAAATAACCTAAATCTAAGGTTGAAAATTTATTTTTCCCTAATATCATGAATAATAACCTGTAAATATAGTACAGGAATCCTATATATACAGGAGTCTACTATAGATTATCTAGCCAGGATGATGATGTCAATAAGTAATTCCTTGAAGAATACAGGAATAAGGAATACATCAAAATCAACTTTCTAAATGTCAGCTGGGAACACCACACAGTTGGCACAAACAGGTCCAGAAGATTTTAAAACACCTACAAGATAACTTCACAGTACAAGTTCTAAGGGAGCTGACTCAGAAAAATAACCTTCGTGCTTTGTTGCTTATTAAGGGAGAGAGTCTTGTGAGTGAAGACTGGTGTCAGTCTTGATCACAGTGATCATGAAGTGATCTAGTTTAAAAAAATCTGTTGACAGGGGGAAAAGTGACGCAAAACCTCAGCTTTAGACATGAGGGAAGCAGACTTAAGGCTACTCAGGTAACTACTAAGATCCCCTGGAATAATGTTTTTGCTGGTGCTGGAGTCTGACTGTCGGGGTCCGATCACCAAGA